>QJSC01011266.1:62750-257152 GCA_003697955.1 Calidris pygmaea
ATTTCTAGTTATTAAGCGTAGCCCAACATATATATATGGTATGTCATATATAACATATACTATACATTATATATAGCATATATATTAAATGTAACATATGTTAAATACAATGCATAATATGTAATATAAATACTAGATTATATAGTGTGCATAATAATATATCTGCATAATTATATATATACACAATATACATAATATATTGTGTGTATATGATATATACACGATGCAGTATATATAATAAATTGTGTGTGCTGTATATGATATATACACTATATATAATATATGATACATAAATATTTTATATATTTATTTGTAGGACTGGCTATACAAACTCTCTTACCTATGTTTTCAGTTGTGCAGTTTGTTGAGTTTCCAGTGTTGGTTCTTGACAGCAGGCTCTATACACACACACCGCCCTGCGCAGAGGGCACAGGATGGTGCTGAGCTGTACAATAATACCGAAGCTTCTCTGAGAACACTGCTTCGGCTCTGACTAGCAAATCCTGACATGCCCTGCTACCTTCAGGTTGCCATGCCTTCTCAGAACGAGCCAGAAGGCATTAACCCACCACCATGCTTCTTACAAAGCTGTCCTACACAGCTTTTCTCTCATTTGGCTTAATCTCTGACACAAGAAGCGCTTTTTCTTTTGGTGAGGTTTTCTGAATTGTTCTCTTACTCATCGACACTGAGATGAAATCAGGATTCATTCCTTTTCCACATCAGGTGTTTTCCCTTGGGATCCACTTCCTGGAACACGGGCAGGCATTTTGGGTAGCTAATGGGGGGCTTAAGAGGACGGGCGGGCTAGGTTTAAGAAAGAAATCTCGTTAACTTTGCAGATCACCAGTGGCGCATGGAATGCATAAACCTCTGTCTAGGGTAGCATTCTGGTGAAGTAGGATAACTGGAGGAAGCAACTACTCATTAAAAAACTTAGAAGGACAAATAAATTCCCATAATTTAATACAGAGGGGGAAATAACTTCCCCCAGTACTTCCACTATGAGCAGACAAAACTGCATGTGTGAAATTCAGTAAGTATTAAAGCAATTGGCCTGAACTGAGACCTCTGGGAGGATGGACGAGGTGCTACGTATGCCTGATTTAGTTTTCTTAAAACTAGCCAAGGCAGCCACCTCCACAAGACCTGCCGTTGCACTCTCTGTGGAAGAGGCACGTACCCTCATGGCCTCTAATGCAGACATGATTGGTTTGTGTTTCCATACAAGCATAGTAACAACTTCCATGACCTATACGTATTAATTTACTCATGAATAGAATACATGTGTGCTTTTGAGGGTCTTAAGGCAATTTTTGAAATGGTACCTGCAAGCCTTGGACAGTACCTTTCCTTCAAATTGCTCATGTGTAAAAATGTCAGTGATGGCCTACAGGTGCGCTTCTGTTAAGAATTACATGGGGTTATTTCAAAATTCTTTCAACACAAAATATTCTGTGTGTTGGACTTTGCGATGTTTCCCTAACAACAGACTGACAGATAAACGGCGGTGCGACATCTGAATGTGGAGTCCTTTTGCTGCGTTGATGGTTTGGGCTGTCTCAACTCAGAAAGAACCTCAGCAATCAGACTAATCGATCTTTAAGCGGCCATTGCCCCCTTCCGATAGAGCGGCGGGAGGCGGATGACAGCGCAGGGAAGCTTACGACCCGCGGTCCGTGTTTGCCGGGGCTGGACCCGCTTCCTGACCGAGCCGTGAAACGCCCTCCCCGCCACCAGAACCGGGGTGCTGGCGTTCCTCCCGCCCGGGAGGAGACCGAACCCCCAGCTCCCCGCCGGCAGAACGGGGCGCTTCGGCTCCTTGGGCGGCTGCTGCTCCCCGCCCCGCCCCGCCGCGCCGGGCTCAGCACGGCCGGACCGGACAGCTCCGGCGCCGGCCCCGGCCGCCGCTCCCCGCCGCCGGCAGAGCCCCCCGCCCCGGGGCCGGGGAAGGGAGACCCCAACCGCGGCAGCGGCCCGGGCGCCCGCCCCCCGCCGGGGCCGCACCGGCTGCCGGCAGCCGCCTTCCGCGGGGAGCGGCCGGGGCTGGGGTGCTGCTCCCGGGCCGCGGCGGGGGGAGGATGGAGACGCCCCCGCCGCCCACCCCCCCAGGTACGGCGCCGAAGTTGTCGCCGGGGGCCGGGCCCGGGCGAAGTTGGCGAGGCGCGTCCCGAGGCGGGGGCACGGCCCGTCCCGCCGCCGCCGCGCCCGCCCCGCCGCCCCCCCGCGCCGCCCGGCACCGCCCCCGCGGGCTCGGCGCAGGCGTGGGCCGCGGAGCCGCGGGACGGGAGGGTCAGGCGGGGCCGGGCGGCGTTCGGAGCGGAGCGGAGCGGAGGAGCGGGGGGCTGCCCGGACGCCGCCGCCTCTCATGCCCGCACGGCAACAAAGGGCGTGCTGAGCGGCGGGTGGGGGCGCCGGGCCCCGGCCGTTCCGGCGCGGAGGGCACCGGGAGACGATGGCGAGGAAGGGAGAAGCCTCCGCGCCTCTCTACGGTGAGCGCGGGGGCGCGGCGGGGGCCGGTGCCCCCCTTCAGCTTGTTCACCCGGCGGGGCCGGCCGGCGGCGACCGGAGTTTGTTTCCCCTCGGCCGATGCCGGGGTGGGCGAAGGGCCCCCCCCGGCTCCGTGCGGGAGGAAGCCCCCAGAGGCGCCGGGGCTCCGCTCCGGTAGTGCTGTGGCGGGCCCGGCCCGGAGCTGCCGGGAGGGCCGGGCTGGGGGGGGAGCCGATGGGCGCAGAGCAGGGCCGGACCTCCGCACCCCTCTCCCCGCCAGCAGGTGCGAGGCGGCCGCTTTGTCCGCGCTCCGGGGGCGGGGGCTGCGGGCTGGGGCGGCCGGGCCGGGCGGAGGGGAGGGAAGGGAAGGCCGCCGGGCGGCAGGTGCGCGGCGGCGGGAGGGCCCGGCCGTTGAGGCCGCTGGGGCCGGGCCGGGGCAGGCCGCGGCGGGCGCGCGCGGCGGTGTGGGGCCGGCGGCCGCTGACCCGCGGTGGGGCCGAGGTGCCGCGGCCTGGGGTGCCGGTGTTCGGGCGCAGGGGTGGGAGCCCCGGAGGGTGCCCGGAGCGCCGGGGAAGGTCCGCGGGGGCAGAACCTCGTTTCCCCGGCCCCGCTGTAATCGCTGCGCGGGAGCCGGTGTGCCGGCGGCAGAGGACGCGGGGCTGGCAGCGCTGCTCGGCCCGTGTGAAGGTGTCGCTGCGAAGCCGATTTCCTCTCCCAACGTGCGCGAGATTTCCATGGCAAAACA
Organism: Calidris pygmaea; assembly: GCA_003697955.1. Classification (NCBI taxonomy): domain Eukaryota; kingdom Metazoa; phylum Chordata; class Aves; order Charadriiformes; family Scolopacidae; genus Calidris; species Calidris pygmaea. The sequence continues at coordinate 65,986 of QJSC01011266.1, forward strand.
AGTGCAGAACGGGCAAAGCCCCTGGAAACAAGGCGGCTTTTCTGGGCGCCCGGCGCGGCCCGTGGCTGCGGGAGCGGCGGGGGGGGGGCAGCCCCGGGCCGGGGGGGCAGCGGTCCCGGGGGTCCCAACTCGAAAAACTCTATTTTATAATTCACCTCTATGGTCTGAACATTGGTCTGGCTGAAAGAGAATTGACAGCTTGGCTTCCTCCCGAAAAGGGGGGGGAGGGAAGCCTTTAGGGAGGGCAAACAAGCAAAGAAACTAGAGCGTTTCAGAGGTGAACTCTAAATAGGTGAGTCTGTAGTCACTTTACTTCTGAGAGAACCTGTTCGTACTGCTGTGGAATTCCAATGGTTTTGCAGGTTACTGCAGAGGGAGTAGGCCTGGGACCATGGATGCTCAGCACTGATGGTAGAAAGGTAAGCTTGGAAATACTCTTCTGAAAGAAGAGCAGGAATACAGTATTCAGGAAGGGAAAATACCTTTTGAATAGCGTTCACTAAATGCTATGTATATTTCCTCACTTGCTGTTTGTAAGCAAGAACACCCTGGTAAGAAAGTCATGTCATAATGCAATAATTTTTTAACTTCATTTTTCAAAGCATATTGCTCAGATAAAGAAGGGTGATCCTTTAGTTATTCAGCTTGAGGGAGGAGGGCAATGTATCTAGTCAACTTGTAGTTCTGAAGAATTATTCTGACTGGAATTTTTGTTATTTTAGCTGCTTCATGTCATCAGTGTGTTTAATTCTTTTATCTCATTTGCACCTGTGGATTTTGTTAGTGATATAGTGTCTATTGTGTTACAAATTTGCAGGAATCTTGAGTAATTGTTTGATTTCAGATTTGTTTTCCCTGTTAGGTCACATAATGTGAAAGACTTATAAAAGGCAAATTCAGCATTTCCAAATTCAGCATGTATAGTATGGCTTTCCTTTTAAATTAGCTAGCTGTAATAGTTATTCTCCTGACTTTGCTGTCTCTGCCAGTAGCTGGTTACTTATTAGCCCATGGGTATATTTTTCAAAGGTATAGGTGTCATAAACCTCTCTCCTTGGAATATTGAGGATTCCTCAGTTTCAGCATTTATAAATGAGAAAGGCAAATTCTTTTCAGAAGTTTCAGTCATTTAATTTGTGGCATCAACCTGATTCTTTGGAAGAAACAAGTCAAGCCCGTGGCTGACAGCTGGCCTCAGGCTCCGTGAGTAGGTTAGTAGCTGCCTTGGGTCTCTCTTAGAGGTATCAAGGATCCCCCCAGATGGCTGGTTATTGGAGTTAGACCAACTGCTGGAAGCCCAAGGTGCCAGAGAGGATGGCTGACCTGTGGGATGAACATGGCTCTGTAAATGTTTTGATAATCATAGAATCATAGAATGGTTTGGGTTGGAAGGGACCTCAAAGACCATCTAGTTCCTACCCCCCTGCCCTGGGCCGGGACACCTCCCACCACACCAGGTTGCTCCAAGCCCCATCCAGCCTGGCCTTGAACACTTCCAGGGATGTGGCATCCACGACTTCCCCTGGGCAGCCTGTTCCAGCGTCTCGCCACCCTCACAGCAAAGAATTTCTTTCTGGTATCTAATCTAAATCTCCCCTCTTCCAGTTTAAAACCGTTACCCCTTGTCCTGTCACTACACTTCCTGACAGAGTCCCTCTCTGGCTCTCCTGTAGCTCCCTTCAGATATTGAAAGGCCGCTCTAAGGTCTCCCCGGAGCCTTCTCTTCTCCAGGCGCACGGGCATTTTGAGGCCTGTTCCTCTTAAGCTCTCTTGCTTTTAAGCTGTGTTGTCTGTCTGCAGGCATGTGTGAGAAAGATTGTAAGTTCAACTTTGAAAACAAGTGTCTTCGTGGTTCCTTAAGTTTACTCTTCATTAGGATAGCTGACAGCTGGCTCCAGGAATTGCATCGAATTTTTATTTAAAATGGGTTAAATATGAAGGATTTGTCAAGAACAATGACATTGACTTTATCGAGGCCTCCCTCTCTAGCAGGGGACTTCTGGATGAGAAAAGACAGAGTTCTTTCCCAACAGGAAGGTTGCCACTGAAGCTTAAGGAGGCAAATTACTCATTATTTCTCTGTCTCATTAGAGCTGATTTTTGAGGTTGTGGAATCTTTATTTTTTTAGCCAAGGTAGTATTTTCTTTCATATAACTGCAATATTAAGGGCCATCATGTGACTGTTGAAATGAATGGTAAAATTCTTTTTGACTGCGTTGTAGAATCAGGCTCTTGGTGATGGTTGTGCCATAAGCAGTTTCCTGTAGCGGTGAGCTGTAGTTCAGTTGTTAGCTTACAAATAAAGACCACAGGGATGATAAAAACTAAAGACCAAATGGATGATACTGCCTTTAAAGGCAAGCTTTTGTCACTATTTTAAGGAACGTTATTGAGAGGAAGTATATCAGGTGCCAAACTTTATTACTTTCAACTCAAATTTAGCTAGCTAGCTTTTTTGTATCTGCATATTTAGGTCCTCTCTAGGAAGAGCTATTTTCCTGTGATTGCTTTTGCCAGTAGTGGGTGCAACCAAAACTTGAGTCTGTAATTGGGATCAAGTCAGGGAGGTTCTTCTGTTTCCCTTGGAAAAGCTTTTGATGAACTCTGAAACTTTGTGTTAAGATCTGTTATTTCTTGTAGCTTGGCCTGTGTTTCCCTTTCTTAGTCTCATCCAGTGACACATGTACTGTGCAGCAAGGGCATCCCCGGTCTGAGGCAAACGGGCTATTTAGCCACAGCGGCATCACATGGTGTGGAAGCCATTGGTCATGACACTGCTGCAGATAAACCCTCCTTAGCTCCTGCTGGTAAATCCTCGTGTGTCATGGAATTCATTTCACCTTCTGAGGTTCAAATTTCGTACTGATGGGTGACATTCATGTTAAAGCCGAAACTCAGTTTAACACGTTATTCACATTTGAATGTATTTGGAAGGGTTAGAAGTAGGTGAAGCTCAGATTCAGGTTGTTTAAACCTTTCTTCCTCTGACCTAAGTTTGGCCCGCTTTATCTAGGCTTTGCAGTGTGTGTTTTAGGTAGGATAAATCAATTACTGTTTGACCCCATCTGCTGAACCTTGGTACAGAGCTTCAGCAACGTCTGATTTTGCTAACATCCTAGTTTTAGATAAAACAATTCACTGTGTAATAAATTTAGGGAGTTGGGAAGAAAAACAGAATTTTAGAAGCAGCACTTTGTAGCGTGTTTCCTGTTCTTTATTACCGCAGATAGGTCTCTTCGAGTGAGAACCTTCTCTCTTAGCCTGCTGCTTCATCTTTTGCCTGGCCCTGTAGTAATGTCCTCCACAACATCCTTGTTCCAAGTGTTACAGTCAGTGGCTCAATATTCAAGTGGAAACCAGTAATGACCGGTGCCTGTATTGAGACCAGTGCTATTTACTATCTTCATCACCAACAATAGACAGTGGGATTGAGGGCACTCTCAGAAAGTTTGCAGGTGACACCAAGCTGAATGGTGCAGTTGATTCAGTAGAGGGAAGGGATGCCATCCAGAGGGACTGGACAGGCTGGAGGAGTGGACCCATGCGAACCTCTTGAAGTCCAACAAGGCCAAGTGCAAGGCCCTGCACCTTGGTCAGGGCAATCCTCAGTATCAATATAGGCTGGGGATGAATGGCTTGCAGAGAAGGTCTTGGGGATACTGGTGGCTGAAAAACTGGACATGAGTTGGCAATGTGTGCTGGCAGCCCAGAAAGTCAACTGTATCCTGGGCTGCATCAAAAGAAGTGTGGCCAGCAGGGTGAGGAAGGTGATTCTGCCCCTCTACTCGGCTCTGGTGAGACCCCACCTCGAGCACTGTGTCCAGCTCTGGGGTCACCAGACACAGACGTGTTGGAGTGGGTCCAGAGGAGGGCCACCAAAAATTATGTCCTGTGAAGAAAGGCTGAGGAGTTGGGGTTGTTCAGCTTGGAGAAGAGAATGCTCTGCCCAGAGAGACCTTATTGCAGCCTTTCAGTATATAAGGGGGTTTTATCAGAAAGATGAAGAAAGGTGCTTTTTTTTTTTTTTTTTTTTTTTTTACCAGGGCCCGTATTGCCAGGACAAGGGGCAGTGGTTTTAAACTGAAAGAAGGGAGATTTAGTTTGGACATATGAAAGAAATGTTTTATGATGAGGGTGATGAGATGCTGGAACAGGTTTCACAGAGAAGCTGTGGCTACCCCATCACTGGAGGTGTTCAAGGCCAGATTGGATGAGGCTTAGAGCAACCTGGTCTAGTGAAAGATGTCTGTAGCGGGAGGTTGGACTAGGTGATCTTTACAGGTCCCTTCCAACCCAAACCATTCTATGGTCTCTAAACCGCTTTTGTATTTATGGCAAGCACCTATTGTCCAAGTTGTTTAGATGACTAACATTCTTATACCATCCCTATGATTTGCCTGGGTAGTAATTGCATGAAGGAGAAGGTGGTGTGTTGACTTTAAATTGTGATGAGGTTCTGAACAGTAGTTAATTAAACTGAATTTGGTTATCTGTTCCAGATTTTTTGCATTAAAAAGTAAACTCCATGAGTTCCAAAACTTAGGAAGCCAGGTTTCCTGTGCTCATGTCTTGTGACTGATTGTTCTCAAAGTCAATGAAGTTTTGGGGGACATTTAGACAGTAACTTCCATCCTCCCATCTTTGATTCTTTGCAGTCTAATATGGTGTTTGGTTAACCCTTCATGGCTCAAGGCATATACAAAGTAGTCTTTCTCTGCCTCTTGCTGATTTTCACAAAATGTAAAATTATCTTAATGTGTATCCACTCTTCTAGCAGATTTAATGGGAGCTGATAGTGGAATAATAAGTTATGGGAAAGTATAAATGAAATGCACACAGAAGATTTATGCAATCACATTGCAGGTTTATTGAAAAATAGGTTTAATAAACACAATACTTAAAATACTTGCAAAAGGATGACTTGTTGAAAAAGAATGAAGATACTCCAGTATGTACTTTGGTTGAGGTAAAAGTGAGAAAGCAATTTTAGGCCATTTATGTGGCTGCTGTTTCTCTCTCGGCTTCATAAACATGAAATGAATGCAGTAGGGACACATACAAGACCACCGCACCTGTGTGTGTGAGCTAGCTTTCTAATACCTCAAAGTGTGAGGAACGTTTCTTCCCAGAGCAGAATTGGGCTCTAAATCAGGTGTCTAATGTGGAGATGTGTCTGTGTACTCCGAGCTGCATGACATATTTATTGCTCGTAGTCAGGAATTTCATGATCATATTGTATGTTCTTATAATGGGTTTGTTTTCTTTGAATAGATAAGACATAAAGCATATATTATAATTCACTGAACAATCAGTATGGTGTCAAGAAAGAATTAGAAATGCAGTACAAATTTGTGTCATTACAAGATTTCAACTCAAATATATCTCTAAAGAAGTTAGTAGAAATTTGTGCCTCAAAACTTTAGGAAGTACAGGACTGATAATCTCAACTTTTTCTTGTGCATATTAAGTTACAATTTTAGAGGACAAAAAAAAATCCCTATAAAACTGTGTGAGAGTATAAACACAAAGGCTTGCAATAGCTTTCTAGATGAATTACATTCAGTTATGTAAATATGCATTTCAAGACTGCTTAAATACACATTTTCTAATCCATATTTTGAAGACTTTAAATGCACATTATTGACTGAAATAGGGTATAATATAAATATGTATCTGGACAGTATTAAAGACATAAACTATTTTTATTGGATTATGGTGACTATCTCTATTAACGTATATTGTAAAAAAAATGTCTTTACCCAACAGAACAAAGACTTTCTGGCCAGCAGTGTGGTTTCTTGTGTATTATGGTGAAACCCTGATTACAAAGATAACTGGATGTTCTTATTTTTTTTGTGTAGTTGTGGTATTTCAGAAGTGTCTGTACTTTGGTGATAGTGATACCTTCATGGGCTTCCTTTCTTCCAGAGTTTACACTTTTCCTCATTTGGATTATCATGGAGACTTTTAAGGGAAGACTTAGATTTATAAAGCTAGACGTCTACCTTTTTCGCAAGAGGTCTTCAACAGGTTATTGATGGGATGCAAACAATAGCTCAGTTAAATTTACGGACATCTCCTTTGATACAACAACAAGTGCTTAGTTTATTAATCAAAGTAGCTGAGTTGAATCCAATGTATCTTCTTAAAATATAAAAAGTACTGCTTACCAGAAACGGTTAGGTCAGTAAGTGAATAGGCAGTAAAACTAGCAGGATTTACTGAATACAAATTGCTTATCTGGTGGCCTGGTGCTTCTTTGTATTTCTTAAGCCAAATTAATTACTACAGTTTCCAGTCCAATTAAGATTCTGGAGTATGCAAAAGGATCCAGATTCTGATTTATCATCCTTTAGAGCTTGAATATTGTACTTCTTTCAGATTACCGACTTAAGCTGAGCTGTTCTTGGGAGTAAGGTATTGCTGAGCCATGAACAGGGATGGTGCAATCAGAACATCTTTAAGTAAGGCGATTAACTTAACTGTTACAGTTATACGTTGTTCAGTTGAGTATTGCTGAGTGGTACAACTGTCACTGAACGTTACCTAGAAAGAGTTTAATAAGCTAGATTTCCTTATGACTAAATAAACTTTGTCTTTTAAGAAGCAGGGTATTAATATGTAGTTGAAGGGAAACTTTCTCTACTACCATACAGTTTAAAAATGATGTAATAAAATTTTGACCTTCGCACAGTTTCTATGTGATGCAAACTCCAGGGAAGTGTGGATATGTAATGGAGTTGTTGTGCAGGAGGAGGTAAAGCACAAACCCAATGCTTTCATTGTTACCAAAATAAGGCTTTACACGTGTGTATGGGATTTTTAAAGACTTTAGTGTTCTTACTTCCCTGGGCTATGTGCTCTGAAAAGAGAGATGTTGGATTGCAACAGTTATGCTTCATGTTTCTGAGTTAGAATTTACTTACCATTCACTTACTGTAACTTGGTAGTTTTGTCAGAGTCAGTGAATCCTTCTGTTCAGGAATCCATTGCTATTTCTCTGCACCAGGGCACCAAGAACACTAATAGGTCATTGTTGCTCTGATGAGTCTCACCTGGGGCTTCCTCCCATGTTCTCTGACAGGAATCCATTTAAGCACAGGCTCCTTTGGTTCCTGCTTGTGTCCTGGGGGTGTCTGTCCCCAGTCCCGTTCCTGAAGTGCTCTGTGGAGTCCCTGGGTTGACCTGGCCTGTGGCCCTCCCTTGCCTGATGGTCACAGAGCCATCAGTGAGACCTGTTGCTGCTTTGCCTCTGGCACTGGTAGATGCAAGGTCATTGCACAGCTGGTGTCTGGAGCATCCTGGGGTTCAGACCTGCCTTCCTGTAAGGAGCAGTCCTGCTCTTGCTCTTCCTTGACACTCTGTAGTCTGTCTCCATGTCGGTTTGCATTTTCAATATGACCATCAAACAGTAAAAGCTGATCCTTTTTGGATTAATCAGCATTTCGTTCATTTGTCACAAAGCAATTATTCACAAATCAACTTGATAAAAAGGGATCACAGATACCTCTTTGTATCAAATGCAGAGACCCTAATGGTTTTGTGAAAGTGAGACATGGCACTTTTCTGATACCTATTTGACATGTTTATGCTCTGGTGTGCTGGCAGTTAGACATCCTCAGGTGTTCTACCTCTTTCCAAGTTTTTCTCACTTTCAAAATCAGGTACAGTCTTAATGTAAAATAAAACCAAAATGAAATTTAACCCTGTCGATTTTTCTCTGATGCATGTACATGTGGTATACCTGTTTACATATCCTTGAAAACCATACTATCATAGAATGGTTTGGGCTGGAAGGGACTTTAAAGACCATCTAGTTCCATCCCCCTGTGATGGACAGGTTGGTCCAAGCACTGTCCAACCTGGCCTTGGACCCCTCCAGGGATGGGGCAGCCACAGCTTCTCTGGGCAACCTGGGCCAGGGTCTTACCACCCTCAGTGAGAAATTTCTTCATAATATCTCATCTAAGTCTTCCCCTCTTTCAGTTTAAAACCGTTCCCCTTTGTCCTATGGCTCCACTCCCTGATACAGAGCCCCTCCCCAGCTTTACGGGCAGGAATGGGACGCTTGTGACGATTGTTCCTTCTAACAAAGGAAAGGCCACACAGCAGTATTTGCACATTTCCAACCTCGATCAGTGTAAGTGAAATCATCCTTCCCTCCTAGATAGTGCTGAAGAGAGCTGCAGCAAGAGGCCATATTCCTTGAGTGTATTCTGAGCAGTTAATTTTGAGGTCAAAGCTCTTTTATTGTACTAAAACCTGAAACCGTGCCATTGGTTGACCTCTGACAGCTGCCAAGACAAGGGAGTTTTGGCCTAAAGAGATCCTCTCCCAAAAGGCGACTAATAACTCAGGTTCTCAAAATGTTTGGTGACTTCTCCAGCAGGAAGTCCCATGCTTGTACCTGTTTCTTAGTGTGTGCTGATGTGAGAGGGGTGGGAGCCTGTTTCTGCCTCAGGAGCATGTGTCACCAGAAAGAGGAGCTCTAACATGAGTGGCCAGGATTCTGCTGAATTATCTCTTCTGTGCAGATGATAATATACAGAAGACAGCATCCTTTTCAGCTTAAGAGATTCCCGCTGGGCCAGTTGCATGCGGAGCATCCAGACTTGTACAATGATGTGCCAGGAAATCTGGTAGCTGATTTAGTGTCCTTCATAATCAGTGTACTTTGAAATAAATGAATATGGTGAATAATAGCTCTGGTACTTATTATTTAAGATTATTTGTACTGGGTGTTGCAGTAAAATTGTTTTTTTGTCACTTATGTTTTTCTACAAGAGTTAGAATTTCTTGGACGTGATCAGGTTGCTAAAAAACAGCTGACTAACAGTGGAGCAAAATACAGTATTTATTTTTAGATTTTTTTTCCCCCCAGCAGAATGATAAATAGTTCCTACGCTGTTGCTTTGCTCTGTCTGACAAAAGGCAATGAGCTGTATCTGTGAATACCCCTTTTTGTTGGTTTCGGTACAATGCAATATCTGTGCTTGTATCTAGACAACTGCTATAAACAGGAAAATCATAGTAAGTGCTATGTCCCTTTGACCAATACTCTTGAACTCTTGTAATATTTAGCCCCATAAGTAACCTAGAGGTTTGAGTGGGATTTGTGAGATAATAAAGTGCTTAGATACTTAAGTATATGTATGTATTTAGGAAAATATGTATATAATATGTACATACATATCTATTTTGTTGTTAGTGTTTTTCTGGCATCTGTCGAGGTACCTCAGCAAAACATCAGTAGCAGAGCCCTGAATATGTGGTTTCCTTTGGAAAGCAAGTAAGATGATACGTGTGTGCATTGTATTTCTGTTGTATTTCTGTTTAGGTAGTTGATGTTGCATGGACCCTTGCTAATTTGTGCTGATGGGCTCTCCACAAGTGACCGAGTGTTGTGACAAGGTGACTGTAGTGCCAGTCCAGCCTCTTGCCACAAGCATGGGGACAGCCGCTGTTTTGGGACTTCAGCCTGAGGGAGAACGTCCATCTCAGCAGCTGTTGTGAAGCTTACTTTGCAATTGTAGAGAAAATAATAAAAATAGCTCAGCTACTGGAAACTGCTGGCTTTTTCTTCTGATCCCTTTGTAAGGAAAGGTTTCCTTTTCAACTAAGGGAATAAAGAAATCTGTAGGTGGCGGGCGAGTGGTTTGGGATACTGAAAAACAAAACAGGGAGAGAAATAACATTTCTTAACAAAACAAAGCCAACTCCAAACCAAGTGAATCTGTAACTGGGGATAGTAAACAAATAAAGAAACCTCCTAGAATCCTGTGCCATTGATGAAGTTGCATAGTCACCTGGAAAGGTGGTTTTGTGAGCAGAAGGAACAGACCTCCCCAGCTGCAGAGATGTCTTTTCACAGACGTCCCTGTTATGTGCACTGTAACTACTGCCAGAAAAAGGTATATGAGAAAACCTATTAATAATGTTTATTTATGCTCTATCTCACTCAAAGGTGTAAGGAAAATACAATAGTATTGCACAGTAAAGGAGTGATGTGGGAAAGTGTTTCTTTTCTCCAGCAGAATGACTTCCACTGATGGCAGCCGCTGCCAACACCGCTGCGTCTGCCAGGCAAGAGGGGAACTTACATCCGTGAGGATGTCAAAGTGGAGTGAACACCTTGGCATTAGAACATCCTGGCACTGGTGTGATGTCAAGGTATAAACATGAGTGGTAGGAACCCTTAGTGGACTCAGCAATCTCAGGCGATGCTGGAATCGACCTGGGACAAGGGCTTACTGACACGCGGGAGCTGGGTCCTGGTCCTTCTGCCTTTCTGCTCTGTCTTGCAGCACATGAAAGCACGTGGGTTGAGAAGAATCAGAGGGATGCTGTTTTGCACATCAGTAATGCAGATCTTTGGTAACAGTAGCATTTTTCTGCTCTGGTACCCAGAGCTGGACCCACCAGGTCTCTGGAAGGTTCACAGCATGCACCCAGTTCAAAGCAACTTCGGAATGGCCATGTCCCATCTGTGTCAAAAACAAAAAAACACAAAACCAAAAAATCCCCCCCAAAACAAAAAAAAACAAAAAAAACCAAATAAAGGCCACGGTGTGCAACTGTCGAACTTCATCATGCTGCCCTAATTTATAGAGGTGTGGAAGATGGGAGTGTGGAGGGTCAGTTAATGTGGTTTTTGGCTTGTTTTAAGCTGTTGGGCTGGTTCAGTTAGCAGGATCAGTTAATGATAATATTACTCTCAGTATGAGAGTGAAAACCCATTGGATTTGGCTAGGCCTAATGGCCTGTAACTTGCACTAAACTATGTTGTCTTTAACAATTTTCTTTCAAATACTAGTAATTGTGAGGTTGTGTTCCTGCAAGGAAAAAGAAAGTTTATTGAAATTATTAGTATAGATGAGAAGTTCTTGTACTAAAGCTGTTGTCGTTACAGGCGTTGGTGTTACATCATCTGTGACTGCGCACCTTGTGTGTGGACTGTCTGTTCTGTCTGTCATTGTTGTCTGTTTGTCTCTCTAAGTTCTATCTTCATATTTTTTTGTTATAAACAACAGTTTGCTTGAAAGTACAGTTTTAGTTTATCGCCTACTCCTTCGTTGCTTTTCTCTGTTTTAGAGGAATTTTGTGGATTTTCCTCCGCACCCTCACTGTACGGGTTTCAACACTACAGATCTGACCTACAGCAAAGTAAAAGTGAGTGAAAGGCAAGGAATTTGATGTTTCTTCTGTGTTACATTTGCACTGTATGTCACCATCAGATTTTTTTTTTTTCTTAAAGGCAATTGCTGGTGGCCAAAATATAACCATATTTAGAATACAAGATTTCTATCAGGATGAATTTGTACTTGAATTCCAGCTGTGAATTCTCTGTAATGCATGGTTTTTCCCTGTAGGGAAAACTGCCATTTTCTTTTGGTAAAACCTCAGTAGTGATAAACATTGATCAGCAAGTTGTTAGAGGTGATTTTGTTCATTTGTTTTGTGGCTTTTGTAGAACTAGGTAGAAAGCACATTGCAGCAGATTTTCTATACAGCTAAAATTTATTTGCAAATCTTTTCCAGATCTTCTGGTGAGTTAAAATGCTGTATCTGTAATAAAAAAGATAGTTTGGCTGTGAGAAATTCTTCCTTTGAAAGCGCTGAGTATGATGAATGTTATGGACTATCGCATTAGGAAAAGATCAGGAAATATTTAATGGATAAAGGAAGCCTCTTGTTTTCATCAGTTAGCTTTTAATGACTTGTGTGTTGCTCAAGACAGGAAACTTGTAGAATATGTGAGGAAAAGCTCACACTTCTGGACCACTTTTCCAGTCACTTTGTTGAGCAAGTAATGTGCTCAAAGCAATTGTAAATGTAGTTGTATGGATACCACTCTGACAAAGTGTTGGAGTATCCCAGGAATAATACATTTTAATACCTAATGGTCAGAACTTTATTTGGCTTAATCTACTTATTTCTGGTGATGCACTGTGCAAAACAACTGAAACACTTCAAGCACTGGGAATATGAGTAGGTTGGAATGTGAACTGTGGGGCAGATTTTTGCTTAAATTCTCTAGTGTGTGGGAAGTGTTTAAAGAGGAGGGGAAAATCCAGGCATGGAGGTAAAGAAAATGCCATGGTTGGATTTTTTTTTTCTTGTTTTTTTGTTTCTTCTTTAAGTCCGAATGATGGCTTTTATGCATATTGTAAAAACGCATACTTGCTTCAGTATTCCAGCGCAAGCTGGATAACAACTAAGGCAGGGCTTAGCAGGGTGCAGGTATCACAGTCATAGTGAGGGAGACCGGGACCATGTCTTGACATAAAATAATTGGCAATCACATAGGTAAAAATGTGCTGCAAGACTATAGATGTCCCTAGCAAAGTGACTTCACTTTAACATTTCTGGTTTTCTGTGTGCAGTAATTCACAACTCTTAACAGTTTTTTGCCTTTTTGTTTTTTTAGTCTATAGTGAAGCAGGAGGAGAGGCTGAGGGTAGTTATTGGTATGTCTGAAAAAGCCTGGGACTGAAAAGCATGGATTTCCATCCTTAGAATAGAATAGTAACTTGTAACAGCCTGCTGGCATGCGATCTTAGAAAGCCAGTCTTCTGTGTCCTAGTATTCCCAACTTGTCACACTTAATCTATACTAATCTTCTCAATTTTTATAGAAGCTTTCATTAGGTTTAGTGATTGAGATCTCACATAGAAGGTGCTATAAGGGGAAGACTGTAACCCTTCATTTTGTATGTTAATAATAGGAAAATACATGGTTGTGGTTCAGGTAATTTTTTTTTTTTAAGCGAGGTCATTATTACGTTTCCTAAAGCATTCAAGAAATACACATATTATCATCTTAAACTGCATTTTGCCAGTACATGCTTATTACTTATATGGTTCTGTCAAGAAATCATATGGGACTTACTGTGCTTCTTTGTAAGCATTCAGGAATCATTTCATTAGTGTATTATCCAGAAGTCAAAACCAAGTCGTAACATACTATAACTATTTCACTTATACACAGTTTACTAGGACTATGGTTTGACTTATTTGGATTCAGTTGATGGGAATGTACTATTCCATTAGAAAATGCTTAGGTACATTAGCAGAAATTATTGCTGATGGCTAAAATCAAGTCACATTATGGCCTGCAAGGAATTGTATCTTGAAAACATGCTTGGATTTGATCGTCTTTCCTTTCAGTTCATACCATTCTTAATTACAAAATTGCAATGCTTTAGATTCAAAATTTTAATTTAGAAATGGATTTTTGGAATAACTTATTCCATTTCTCAGCTGTCAGGATAACTGAAGTCCAATTTTAACTTAATTCTCTTAGGTTGTCTACTAAATATAACTTGTGGTAGACTTGTCTTTAGCGAAGGACATGGATAAATCTGTTGTTGTTCTTGGACACTTGATTGATCTCATAAACTCTCCTATACTTACATTACAGTTTGTTCTGCCGTGCATCACCTAGTGCATCACCTCATTCAAGCTCCAACAGGGTAGGTTTAGACTGAACATTAGGAAGGAATTCTTCACAGAAAGAGTGGTCGGGCATTGGAATAGGCTGCCCAGGGAGGTGGTTGAGTCACCGTCCCTGGATGTGTTTAAGGGACGTTTAGATGCGGTACTGAGGGATATGGTGTAGGGGAGGACTTTGTAGAGTAGGGTAGATGGTTGGACTCAATGATCCCAAGGGTCTCTTCCAACCTCAATGATTCTATGATTCTATGATTCCTGCCTCCCTTCCCTACCTAAGTAGGTGTTTCCATTTCCACTTGCTTTGAAGTTCACCCATCTTTTTCCCCTTCCCCTTTCCCATATTTTTTTTCCCCCCAATCAATCAAGCTCCATTAATTTCAATTTAGATGGAGATCTCTTATTTTAACTTTTAAGCCAGAGGGCAAACACTTTAATTGCTGCATTGGCAGTGGAGGAAGTCTGGAAAGCTGAAAACATAGGGATTCTAAAACATTAGATCAATCCTATTTTAAGTACAATAAGATTTTTAAAAGCAAACAAACAAAACCCTCAACCAGCCAAACAAAAATCCCTTCCATCCTGGGTGTGGTACTCATAAAAAAAGAAACATTGCAATTGCACAGACCTCAGATGTTTTTGGCAATAGCATTGAGCTTGTTAAGGTGATTGGGGAAACTGAATGGACAAGCAATTGTTTCACAACATAAAATTTTACTTCTGGTGGCATGAATCACCCCTTTCCTGAGGGCTGCTGTGGGTCGAATCTCCTGAGACTTACACTCTTTTTGCACTCAGAAGTTCTGCTCAGAACTCTGGGGGCTGCAGGTACTGTTCTGGATCCCTTGTAGTCGGATACTTCTGCCCTCTGTGCTCTACTTGGGCAGCCCCAGCAGCGTTGGCTGCTGTTGGAACAGTCTCGTAAGCGCTGTGTGGTGGGTGTAAGAAGGCTGACCCCCTTAGAGGCACAGCCTTACTGTGTGTGTGCCACCCCTGCCGTCTGGTGCACGGGTGGTCAATCTATGTTTGGAGGGAATGTCACACCTACTGTGTACACTGAGCGGCTGTTGCCGACCTGGAGGTACTGGACTTAATCCCTGTGGTGCAGGGCATCATTTCTCCTTTCTCGAAGCTCCCTGCCTCCCGGGGACAGGCCTGTTTGTCTGGCTTGGGCAGCCGAGGTGCTCCTGTGGGTCATCCAGGGATCAGCTCCCAGGAAGCAGCGTGGGGTGTCACGTTCTCACTGTTAAGATGCAGGTGAACAGCACTAGTGATGAAAGACTGATGTTAGGATGACTTTTAACAGTCCTGAACCAGCAGTGTATACTTGCCCAATTAATGCCTGTTTTATGGTGGTAAAAGCTATTTACCCGCGTCTCACTTGCTAGTAAAATAAGGTAAATTGAATATTAAGTCTTATTTAGAGACTGACTGTCTTATTGTTATTACTAATGCTAAGTAATTATTCCTGTAGGTGAATGTGATCGCAGGGGTGTGAAGCAGTGGGAAGCAAGAAGGAAAAACAAAGGAAAACAACTGGGCTGAGCATGGGATGCTTTATAGCTGGCTGATAGGAAGTACTAGGGCTGGGGTATGTCTGCTGTGCTGTTGTGACTCAGAATTTACACACTCAGAGGGTGTGCTGGTTAGAAGACCAAGGGAAGTCCTGAACAAAGCGCCCTCATCTTGGGCCAGGGCGCAACCAGCATAGTCTAGACAAGAGACTGAGTTATTGGATGGCAGAGTACGCTGGATAGTCATCGTTTCTCCATTCTGGGGGGAGGGCATGGAGCAGAATGCAAAGCAGGATTCATGGCAATAGAAACCTCACAGGAGCCTGAAAAAGACCTGAGTAGGAAAGTTAAAGGAGTGAGGAGAGACCTGGGTTCAAGTCTCTGCAGGAGATTGTTCGCCTTAGGCCAGCCTATACTGGATTGCTGAAGTGGAGAAGACCTTTCAGAAAACAGTAAAAGGAGGCCAGTCAGGAAGCTTCTGATTCTTCTCTTTGGCATCCTTTTCTCTAGCATAAGGTTTGCTGCTTGAAACATTAGATAAACTCAAGACTTTTGCTATTTCAGTGCGAATGTTTTTAGGTTTTCTTGGAATTGCTGCTGTGTGTAGCGATTTCAATGCACATTTGAGTTGCTCTTTAAGAACTCCATCTGTCTTTTTTTAAAAAAAAACCACAACAAAAACAGATGATGGAATTTAGAAGCAACAGAGAGAGATGAAGATCTGAAGCGTTATTTCAGATTAGTTCAAGTCTCATTCAACTTACAGGGAAGACTAACATGGGTCCTTTCCTGTGGAACCGATAGAGAAATCTGTCCTTCTAACTGAGCAAGATTTGCAAATGTTATTGTAGAATATTTAGTAAATGCACACATAAACAGTGTTCACATTAATAAAATGTGTTAGTAAATATATCCATAGTCATGGGAAGACTAATATCTATACCTTTAAAGTCCAAGCGGTCTGCTGGTGTATGCTGGTATTCGTTGTTGGGAGTTGAGAGCTGTGCTGGTTGCAGCTGCTGGGCTGGCCCGTGCCCCCGAGGCTGGCCCTGGGGTTGTGGCTGCCAGAGGTGCCTCAGTGGAAGAGTCCTTGTGACTGCTGTTCCCCTTGCTCTGGTAAATGGACAGCCGTAAGCTTTTCATCCTTAACTTCACTCCATGACTTTTCTTTTAAACAGCGCTGGCTATGAAACTAGAGAAATTATGTAAATATCTGAGTATAAAAATATATTTGTTTATGTTGCTTAGCCTTTGCAGCTGTTGTGATCCTAGCTGGAAGATCATTGCACACCACGGCGTTAGTAATCCGCATAACCATTAACTGGGGAGGGCACTGTGCTATGCTGCGTGGATGGGCCAGTCTCCAGGGCTATGGTGTGCTGCACGTGTCCTCTGGCTGCAGGAGAACCTCGGCTGGCCCAGCAGAACAGAGGAGCCTGGAGGCACCAGCGGTGGCCACCTTGACACCTGCATGGCTTGGCTTTGCCTTAGAGTGAAGAAGCATGTTCTCATGTCAACATCCTTTTGTTTGACAGTAGAAATGATGAATAGAGTTGTTTTCTTAAAAAAAAATTCTGTAAGACCTCTACAGACCAAAATGATAATGAACTTCAGAGATGACAGTGTGTCATGCTCTGATTTGAGGTCTGTGTCCAACACTGTGCAACTTGAGGTTCCCAGCATCTGAAGGAACATCAGATTATCATACTGTCCTCTTTATCCTTCTAGTGTTAGTGCCATTAAATCATATTTTAATCAATACCAGCAGCGTTATAGTTTTCTTGGTTTTTTATTATTAACAAGGTTGTACTTGTTAATAATACCAAATGGCCTGTCAGCTCTTTGGAATACAAAGAACTTTCTTTGCTGTTTTCAAGAAAGCATATAGTGTTAGGGGCTTGATGGACTATAAACATTTTTTTCAGTCTTCTGTAACTTAAAAGGGCTTAGCTGGAACCAGTTCTGCAATGTTGCATATTGAAAAAAAAAAAAAGGTCTTAGTGGAAATTAAACACAGTGTTTCAAAACATTGTACCAGGCTCTTAGAAACAAAAGCTGTTCTAATTCCAGGTTTATGCAATGCCTCATGCATTAGGACATCCAATTTAGTTTCAGTTTTGAGACTCTTCCATAATAATGTGTAGTAGATAACAGAAATGTTGTCCAAATAGGTTCATTTTACTGAAGCACTAGTTATAACTGTCAGTAATTTTACATTAGTTTTAAAACGTGTTGCTGTGGTTCTGTAACATCTGGTTTTTGCTTTGTACCCTTCTTTGACCTGGTAAACAGTCCGTATAATACCAATAAAAATAGAGTTTGGTGTTACTCACACAAAGTGGCAGTCAGCCCACCTCCATTTTGGACAATACACTTTTAACCACAGAAACTGAGCAAGTCCGTGATTAGTATTTCTCTTGAGAAGAGAATTCACAGTCTGTCGGGGTGATATCACACAAGCCTAACGAAGCCTGAGAGACCTGCATGGAACAAATCCGGACTAATCTGATTTTCGCCAAATAAAAAAATAAAAATTAAAAACTGTAGCAAATCAAGTGAAGCTAGTGGATTTTTCTGGATTTATACCATTTTATTTTGACCAGAATATGACTGATACTACTGTAAAACTGCAAATGGAATCAAATCCCTGAGTGTGAAGGTCTCCTTAAACTTTTGATATAATCTCAAAACTTGGTCATGTGCTAGTTGAGACAGAAGTGTTAACATGCCCAATAATGGAAACAGTTTATAGAAAGAGTTCTTCTTATACCATAAACAGTCCTTTTCTGATGTGTCGTTTTACTAATTTCTCTACCAAAATAGGGTTATTTCTACAGAATAGCTCTCTGTTTTCAGATTAGTTTCTTGTTGCCTTACCTAATTTACAATGTTGTTTGAATGTTGATTTCACTCTTTCCAGTTATTTTCTGTGATAGACTGCCAAACAGAATGTCTCTTGACTGGCACAGTACCTTAGGGGACATGAAGAGATGCTTTAGTTTTAATGGAGGGTGGTACAGCTTAGAGGACACCAATTCAGAGGAGATTAGTCTAATTTATTTAATTACTGCTACATGTTCTAAGGTATAGCAAGCAAATTCAGTATTTAGTGGTCCCTTTATTTGATTGGTCTACATGTACCTCCCTTGGTACCCTTTTGATTCCAGACCAGCTCTCTTCATTAAATAGGCTGTTTTTAAAATGCACAAATACAGTGTAATTTTCAGTTCTTTCATATGTTTGTATTTTAAAGCAGTAATAGAATTTAAAGCAATTCCATTAGGATTTGCCCAAGTTCTACATATATTCCTAATTACAAAATATCCTAATCCAGTTGAAATCAGTTACAAACTCCTGTTACTTTTTTGGGAAGAGGAGCATGTCCAGTTTTCTTTAAGCTGTATAAAACTTTGTGTGAGTTGTTGCTTTGGTTTGTTTTTTTTTTTGCTTAACCAATTGGTCTCGTTAAAATATCCTTAGTAATACTGTTTTTCTTTTTGTGATGTGCACTGGCCTGTTACAGGATAATTTAAAAAATATTTTCTCTACATTATCCCACTGACATTTTGCAGATTTGATGTAAATTGAAACAGAATATCCTGAAGGAAATGCGTTCTTTAATAATCTATATAATCTCTTATTCCCATATCCTTCCCTATATATTACTGATGGCCATCTTTAAAATTCATACTCCCAATTCAGCTGACATAATGATTGTTCCATTTATGAAATACAGGTAGTTTGTAAAGATCACTACAACTAGCAATTAAATTTTTAAGTAGTGAAATTTGCAGGAGTAAAATGTAAAGGTTAAACAAAAATCAGTGAGTGGAAGCTGTGTTAACTGTTGAACGAACAAGATCTCCGCATGATGTATTAGCTGAGATTAAACCAGTTAATGTCATAGACTTGTAGCTTTCACTACAAGTGGCCTGATGGAATGCCTGAGTACCTTTTCTGTTTTTCCATCTCTCTCAACGAGTTTAGTTAAAGGAATACCCTAAAAGTTATAAATCTTTTAAATTTTTAGATAATGCCTGTAATAATTACCTATAATTGTGGCTATAATACCACAACTACCATGGATTTTCAAAAGAGAAAAGAGTAAATTAAAATGAAACTCAGGGTTTTTAAAAGCAGACGTGCATCAGACATGTAAAGACTAGAATATTGGTTGGGGAATATAAGCTGGAACTGGACCCCAGAAGAGTTTGAATAAGCTATCTTTACTTTACAGATTTCTGGTAATTTGCCAAAGTGGCTAATTAGTTAGAGTTGGGATGATAGAGCTGCACCCCTTGGAAAATGATACATTGTTTTTTAAGATATTAAGTTTCAGTATTTTGGCAAATAATGAACTTTTCTGAAGACTTTGATTCTCACTGGGTTTTTTTTGTTGTTTTTTTTTTTTGCTAGCTTGATCCACATCATCTTGGATGTGTGGAAAAATGGATGAAATTAATTGGTAGTAAAATGACAACAAAAGAAATTCAAACAGTAATTCAGTCAAGTGGCATCTTAGAGCTAAAGAGTGTGATTTGAATGGTTTGAGGGCACCACCATAACTGAGACTGAATTATAACCTGCTTAATGTGAGATCTGTGAATATGAGCTGCATAAAACAATTTTGTCTAAGGTTGAGCAGAATGAAAACCTGTCATCCAGGAGAGGTCCTGTTGCATATATAGCTCAGTAGAATGGCAATAAAAAGATGGTTGGGAAGAGAAGGGAGAAGAATATGGGATTCAGAATGGAGAATTATTTAAGGGCATATGAACTAGGAAAATGAGGATTGAAGGATGTATGGTACGGAAGCAAGAGGATTACGGGGCCTGGAACATTGGAGGTCACAGATTACTGGAATACAAATTATGAATCTTTGCATATATTCTGCTTGTGCTTCAGCCAGAGGGATTTAATGGAGATCTGCCTATTACTGAGGGATTGCTGCCTTAACGGTCATTTCTGCTGAACTAGAAAGGAAGCGTGTAGTCTGCTGGCTAAGTGTAGGTGACGCAAGTGTTATCATGCAGTAACACATGGACACGTGCCACCCTGGAGTGTTAAAGACTTGTGTTTCAAAGTCACAGTGAAGAAAATCCTTCCAATTATGATTTTAAATCTATGTATGTGTATGCTCACAGACACACATGGAAACAAATTGTAGGTAAAAGACAGTAACTGCAAAATTGCTAGTTAATAGTATTTTTTTTTCTAGTTTCTCCAGAGATTTGGAATATTTAGTGAGTGCTAATAACAAATCCATGTATTTCACATTTATGTGTAGTATAGTATGGATATGGTGTCTTCCTCCTCACTTTCCTTTTTTAAAGAGATTAGTGGATTAACAGAACGCTAAGGAAAAAATAGGGTATAACCAGGCACTATGAAATCTTCCCTTCACACACTGACAGTTTAGTTTTGCAATACCTTTTGTTTGTATCAACCAGAGGCCCATCAGAGTGAGTGCTGTGGTGTGGTGATTCGCTGTAGAAGGCAAATTCAGACCGCAGTCCATGAAATTTGTGTTGGTGTGCTATTCCCTTGAGGTCTCAAGAGATTAGATTCACGTACAAGGGTACTGCATTCTGTAAGCTCAATTCTAATTTAAGTGTGGTATCTGAAGGCCATGAAAAGAGTTCTGGGACCTGCCCAGCCTGCAAGTAAATGTGTCCTGAGTGCGTTCTGTCAGTGTACCACTGGGGGAGAGAGCAGAATTCTGCATAGCCCCAGTAGCAGAGTTACTAGCCACAGGCACCTGCCTTACTGCTATGAACTTCAGCCTAGCAGAGCATATTAGCAGCACCTTCCTTGCCGAATGTTGCGCTTCTGTGCTTTGCAGCATTTGGGACTGAAAAATGCTCCTTTCTCTGTGACTGTTTGTAAGGAGGTGAGACTTGTTTCAGTTCTGAGGCTGGGAAGGAATTTTCTGATCTTTCAGCAGAGTAAACCAAATCCTTACTTTTATGGCTTCCATCTTTCCTTATGTTTTTGCAGCTCTTTTAAAAACTTTCTCAGTGTGACTAATATTCATATGTATTTTGAGAATCTCCCCAAATCATATTTTGTCTTCACAGAATCACAGAATGATATGGGGCTGGAAGGGACCTCTGGAGATTGTCTAGTCCAACCCCCCTGCCAGAGCAGGTCCACCCGGAGCAGGTTGCACAGGAATGTGTCGAGGCAGGTTTTGAATGTCTCCAAAGGAGACTCCACCACTTCTCTGGGCAGCCTATTCCAGGGCTTTGCCACCCTTAAAGTAAAGAAGTTCCTACTCATGTTTAGGTGGAACTTCTTATGTACAAGTTTGTGCCCATTTCCTCTTGTCCAGGCTGCCTTGGTTTGGTTTTGATTTGTCTTTGAGATATTTCTTCTACACACGTTACTTGTCAGTCTGTTAAATATTCATGTGTTAAACGTTCATGGTAAATACTTGCTTCCACAGTGGGCTGTGATTTGTGCCTCTTCCCCCCCAAGAAGCTGGAATACACTTTTCATGCCATTTGTGTGTAAAGTGTGAGTAGTAGCCTGACATTGCTACAAAGCCTGTCAGAGTGCCTCTTCCCTCTTAGGTAACAGTGGGGATCTGAACCAGCACCTGCATTTGACAAACTGCCTGGCTTCTGTACCCTGAATGTTCTCCTCTTAAGCCTGTGCTAGTGTTCCCGTCATGGATGCAGATGTTGGGCCGGGGTGGCCTTCTTAAGTAGCCTTTCTTTTGAGCGGCATGTTGTTTAGACTGTAGAAGGCATTGTAGAAGTGTTCCTACAGGTTTTATCTTTTGTAATTGCTGCTTCACTAATTCCACATACTGTATGGCTGATTCATATCTAATGATTCTTATATACGGGTTATACTCCTATAATCATTCCAGTCCAGATTGAGCATTCAGGACTGTTATTTATGGCATTGTGTCTGTGAATTTACATCCAGGATTATTTTCTTCAGCTATTTTGGTTCTAAACTGATATATCAATAGCAATAGAAAATGTGTTCCTAATTGCATCACAAACTGGAAAATCTGCAAAACAGTTTATAATAAACTGAGTCTTGTACCTTGAGCACATCATGTATTTTGCTATTGACAGCGAGGGGGGAATCTGAGCCAGCTCCAGGTGCTTTGGAAAGTAACTGGACACCTGCTTCTGCGGGAGCAGGGTTGTCTCATAGAAAGACTTTTCTCATAACTTGTAGAGGATTGGGGACTTATGTCTGCAGAATATCATTGCAAGTTAGCCTGTGTACAGATTAAAGAGTCATCATGTCAGTTTTTTCAGATATCTAGCTAATGTTAAGGTTTTCAAACTTAATCCTATTGCGTCCCAAATAATTCAAACAATTTTCAGATCACCATTTGGATAATTTTTTTTTTATTGTAGCACCTAATGATGAGATGTATGAAGACACTATTTTCTGCATCAGTGTAACAATATCTCATTATATGTGTATGTTGGAAATCCTGAGAAGTTCCTTTTAGGAATGAAAACCTTTAGCTAATGTTGGACTACGTAATTATTAAGTCTTATAACCTAGGAATCGAACCTGACTCAATGGATACAGACCAACTTGGCATAACATTTTGTGTCTTTAGGGGTCTATAGAGACAGAAAACATCAGTAGTCACAGTCCCCTTCTTTTGTTTAAGAACACATTTGGCTTTGTTTGTATTCAAGCTTTTGATTCCAGAGAATTTTTTATGAAGACAAAATATAGAATATAGTGGAAGTCTGTTTTTTATTAATAAGCGGAAAAAAACTTGGAACAAAGGGTCACTTCTGACCATTTCTAAGCAACTGTAAGGGATTTATTTGCTCAAATAAATTCTTAAATTAAATCTGCCTGTGTTATCTTTTTGTGAATATATTCACTGTTCCAGATACACAGAGCCATTGTTAACACCGGTAGGACTGTAGAGCACATCCTACAGTAAATGGCAGTAGTCTCGGCAATGAAGGCAAAATAAAAGAAAATGTGGCTGCCTATTAAAATACTAGATCTAATTAACATAATCTTACAAACTCCACTTAACTGCATATCTAATGGTTCAAAAACAGCCATGGAGAGCTAGTGCTTTGTTCATTGTACCAGACAGTGTGCTGTACATAGAATGCTTTCAGAAAGGCGGGCATTCATTAAAATACATCTTATGTACAGTGTTATACAGACATAAATTTTAACCTCTGTTAAAGCAGCAATAGTTATGAGTCACCAAATCTCCATCTGAACAGTTTTTTTTATATCACTTTTATTGTTTGTTTTGCTTAAAGAATATCTCTGAAAGGTGTGTGTTTCTATTCAGAGAGCAGCCAGTGAATTAGCGAGTGTCTAGTGATAAAACTTCTAAATCTTATATGTGAGTCAGTCATTTTCTGGACAAATCTGTTGTTTGCCTAACAGTGTAATCAGTCTAAAGCATAACCAGTTATTTTTGTATTCAAATATCATACCAGATACTAGTAACCAAGTACAAAAATTGGTCATGCAATTAGGCAGTTAGACTTCCATGTGAAACTGTGTGTGCATGCTTCAAAAAATACCCTTTGTAAAGGGAAAACAAAGCATTTTCAGCTTTTGGAAATGTTTTAAACTATCAACATACTTGTGATATGTTAAATCGTCCAGACTAATGTAGTGTAATTTACCAGATATTGCTTTGCATATACCATCTATTGGTATTTCAGCGAGGTTTGGGTAAGATAAACCTTCAGGTCATTGTGGAGGGTATTCTTTTAAGAGAAGATGTTTTACTAATGTTAAATACACTTGAATTTCTGATGTGTTGTTCTTTGAGAAAAATTCACAGTCACTCCTTATACCATCGTCCTGCTGTGGGGCACGGTTTGCCTGGGGAGCCAAGCAGGAGCCCCATGGCTGGGCTGGGCGGGCAGGGCCTGTGCCATGGCAGCCGGGTGAGGCCGGCAGGGATGGGCTGGCACCAGGAGCGAGCCCTGCCCGTCCCTTGGCAAGCCTGTGGCACGGAGGCAGGGCTGGCCACTGGCCAGTGACCAGTGGGCCCGACCTGGTGGCGAGTGGGGCCAAGCAAGGCCTCCATCTTGGGCGGCTGAGGGCCAGCATGGGGTGTGAGGCTGGCCAGGTGGCTGGTGCGTGGCACATGATCCTGGCTGGCGGCCTGGCACAAGCATGGCCGCCACGTAGCGGCTGTGGCTGAGGGCAGGGGCTTGGCCCTGGCCCCTCGTCTGTGTCAGAGAAGGAGGGCGGCCCTCAGCTGCGCCGTGCTGAGGGCTTGCAGGGCCGTGGCGCTTGCGCCACTCTTGGTCGCGCATGGTCCAAAGAGGTGTGCCTGAGGCATAGAACTGAATTAGAGCAGAAAATGTCTTGCTGTTTCCAGTTTTTAGTCTCTTTTTAAGAGAAGGAATGATTTTATTTCAGATAGGAAATGTAGGTGTGGGATGGAAGGCACCACAGAAAACATGTTGCAACAGCTTGCCAATAAAGATAATTAATACAATAATAACATCCAAAGACTTATTAAGGAGACTGAGTAAAATTTTACTAATTCCCCAAGCTATGCAGGGAGATTTTCTGGATGTTTTTCTGTTTTCTCTTGCAAGCTGCCTGCCGTGGCTGGATGCAGTTTCTAGGCCAGATTCTCATGGACTGGAGGGCTGAGGCCGGAGCATCCAAAAGCCATGTATTTAAATTACTAGAGACAATTTTTCCAGTGACTTTGTAAGAATGTACTTTATAGATTTGCATCCCTTTTTCCCACAGAATATAGGACTGTGGATGTGAATATTTGTATATTCTATTGAAAAAGAAAGGTTGAGAAACAATAGTTTGTTGAGTGAATCAGGTGGTCTGGCTTGCAATTTTTAGAAATTATTGTAATTTCTTAATGCTAGTGAAAGATGCAGAACTTCATGTGTATACTGCTGCCAATAGCTTACATCAAGGAATACCCTTGTGTCATTCCTCTGGTTTTGAACTGACCAACACTACAAAGTTCTTACTCAAATAGAAGAGAAAACATAATTTGTAACGGTGCTTCCAGTACTCTGTTTACATCTAAAAGGAAATTTGACTTTGCTAAATAAGTTGTAACTTGAAGGTACTGCATAGACTATAATAATTTTATAGTGGATACTTGTTCATATAAAAAAAAAAAAGGCAGTAAGAGCCAATTTTAAGTCACTATTTGGTCTTAGTTCTTAAGGAAGTGTCTGTGCAAATCTATAAATTGTCTCCATTTTGAAGTAATCAATCACATAGGACCAAGCTTCTGTCTCACAGAAAATTATAGTCATTATCAAAGGTTAGAGTCCACTAAAGTGCTAAATGTTTAGTGGAATAAATTTTGTTAGTCTTAAAAATGCATTGTAGAGGGGTGTTAATATTATAATTTCCCTTTAACAATAAATTACAGTCTGTTTTAGAGCTGAAGCTTATCTTGCTTATTTTATGCCTTCCCTTAGATTTCAGTATCAGACTTATTTAGTTTGTAGAAATAATAATGGGGTTTTTGTTATCGTTGTCCAAAAAAACCAGAAGATTATTTGAAATTCTTATGTTCACTTGCAGGAATACAGATGAACACCCTAAAATGGGGTCCTAGTTGTAAAAGTGAACTCAGCGGTTGCTGCGCGTGCTTGACATGCACATTGCTGGAGGGCTGCTGAAGTGGAAGGGCAGTACGTGTGTCCTGCGCCAGCACCGGGGTAGGACACGGCAGAAACGGGGTCTCTCAGACATGAAGAGCCAAAACAGGGAGATAAAACTGAAGTCACTGTCTGCAAAATTTGGATGTCTGAAATGTTGTTTTTAAGACACAAGATGCATTTTAAAATGATGGAAAAGGGGAAAAAAAGGAAAGGATAGAAGCTTATCATGCTGTTTTGCCTTCTGAGAACTGGATAAGTAATCATGACTGAAAAATTAAACATTAGTTACATTTGGAATTGTGGAACTACGTGAGCCGTGATAGCTATGTACGTTTTGTGTTGGACATTTTAACAAGTTGTTACATTGGGATTTTTGATGTCTGACTTTCACAGAGAAGGTTAGCTCGCTAGACAAACTCAGGTAACCAAAACTGGACAATCATTGGGCATTTTTAGTTTAAATCAGCAGCCATGAGAAAAGGCCTAGTATACAGGGGATAGACCTTCAGAACCATGCACAGCAGCTAAGACTCTGATTACTGCACTTTCAAGATGGCTTTTGTGAATGAGATGTTGGATTATTCAGAAGGTTGTGGGTCTCACTGTCCCCTTGCTTGTGAAGTTACTGAATGCGTTTGTACAAATAAAATAGTGGCAAATAGATGATGTACACAAAATCCAGAATAATCCGACTTTTGTTTCCTCCACATGATATTTTTATGCATGAAAAATGTGTATAATTGTACTTCCTTTCCCAGTAGAAATGGTGCAGTGGCTTAATTATTAATGGTAAATGCTGATAGATAATATCCTCCTTCTGAGGTTATGAAAGTGTTATTTTAATGATTTATAGAAAAGTTCTCAGATGGTATGTCATCTGCATGCGGCATTTTACAGCATAAGATAGACTAGAAGAGGTTGCAGTGATACATAATGGTATAAAGCGTTCGGGGCTAGAGATGGCTAGGAGAAAAAAATCATTGGCTCGCTTCTTTCATCCTAGATCAACTGGAGTGAAGCACCCTAGAAATGGAAACTTGGCATTTTCTGATCCTGCATAGGAAGCATCTGATTCTTATTTTAAATCATCACTTTTTCCGGTTAAAGCATCACCAAAGACTTTATTTTAGATGCTGTTTTTTCTAAAGCATGAGAGTATGTTTCAAGACCAAGCACCTTTCCTACCTAATTAATGAGTAAAAATGTTGGGAAAAGAAGATATTTAACAAAACAGTTACTTCAAACATAACTGTATGATAACAGTTTGCTTTTCCCTCGAATTCACCCAGTCTTCTCGGCCCAGTCTCCCTTTGGACAAAATGTCTCATAAAATCCCAGAATAGTCGAGGTTGCCCAGAAGTGCTCTTCCCACACGCTTTGCTCCATTTTGGAAGCATCTTGGTAGCTGTTTCTTTGCTTGGAAATTCCACAGAACTTGTGGCTGCAATAGTCCCATGACCAGAATAAGAAGTGGAAGCTGGGAGACACAAGAACAGACGTTATTCCATCTCTAAAGAAGAATTTGGGGGAACAGCTAATAAGCATACTGAAGTTGAAGCCTTAGTAAAGCTGTGGAGGTGATCCAAACTGCTGGCAAACTTATTTTGATGTTTGAGTTTGATGTTTAGAGAAATCTAAAAACCTCCACTATCACTGGCAGAATTGCAGTTTAGTGATCGATTCCCTTGCAGTATATTAACTGTATACGTTTTCAATGCCCTTTCTGTGGGGAGTTGTTTGACAACTGGTGTATTTCAAAATCTGCCTAATAGCCTAGGTTATCACTAGTATCAGAAGAATGTTAGGTGTGGACCTTTGAAATTTGATGATACCACACTGTTCAAACAGATTTGTCTAATATTAAGTGAACACGGATAACACGTTAGCTGTACAGGTGCCACATCAGGAAAGAGCATGTCACAGCTCTTGGACAAACTGATAGCCAGCTTGGGTGTACGATGTGTTGTCATTCACTTGTCTTGTGGGGGTGACATGGAGAACATCACGCTCCTTTGGATATGTGACTAATTAGGACATTACATTAACATTAATGTTAAAGTTTTGGATTCTTAGAGCCTAATTTAGTGCTTGGTTTTCTTACCACAGTGGGAAAAAAGGTCATCCTTTTCCATTGGACTGTCACTGACCTCAGGATTCCCGGCAGTTCTCGTGGTGGTGCGTACGTATGTAACGCTTATGGCCTGGGCTGCCTGGGAAGCAAAGCATCCTGGATATGGGTAGAACTGGCACAGAAGTACATAGTACTTTGGTCTTCTGGAAACCTCCTTAAACACTTGTCTTTCACTGTGTTGTGTTTTTTCCCCCTCTTTTATTGTGTCCTTCAGTAAGACCTGTGATACTTGGTTCGTGAGCAGCGCTGTAGTCAGTGGCAGTTGTTTTTGAAACACAAACTGAATGTGGGTAGGGAACTGTGACTTGTGGGTGGAGAACTGTGACTTGCAGGTGAAGATTTGTGTCCCTGCAACTGTGCAAAGAAAAGGACACTTTTGTGATGAGATGACCTCTTAGTTTCATCTGCCACCTCCTCTCCCCTCTTCACCCCTCAGTCTTTTGCAAGTCACGAGGCAGTATTGTTAGCATAAAGGCGGTACTGGATTCAGATGTCACTTGGGTTTCAACGCTTTGCCTGGTTCCTGTGTGATCCCTGCGTGACCGTTGCCTCCCTAGCTAGTCCATGAACATTCCGAGTGGCGGCTGTCCACAGACAAATCCCCTGAGCATGGTGGTCAGCCCGTGATCACAATGTCATTCCAAAACACCCATCGCATAAGCTTTTGCCTTTCCAGAAGAACAGAAAGCTGATGGAGAACTACAGGAGGAAAGGAATGCGTGGACATTGAAATGAATTGGAAGAATTGTGTGGGAGTGGTTAGAGAATGTAGAAGACGGAGAGCATTTACACTAGTGTCATTTGTTCTGCTATTGAACCACAACTTTTTTCACATGTGTTAATCCTTCTGAAAATTCCAGAGAGGGAATGAATTCACACCAGTCTAATGCAGTAGCAAGTATATAGTGCCATGAAGAGTTGTTCCTTTGGGTGTGTAGCTTATTGGAGAATTTATTGCACTGTACATTAAAAAAATTACCTGTTCTGGTTGCTATTTGTTACTGCTGTTCCTGTTTTGTGAGTTGATCAAAAACCTGTTGCAAAACATTTTGCTTCGAAGTCTGGGTGATTGTCATATAATAGAGCAAATGGTTTTTCGTTACTGTTAATAACCTGCCTCTTGCATTACTGTTACCAATGCAATCCATGCTACCAGTTACATCTTTTTGAAGCTTTGCATACTGGGATTTTCTAATGAGATGAATGATAAGAGTACTTTTGGCATCTGGAAGAAAAAACCCTAACTTCTGTGTAATAGCATAATAAGAAATTTTTGGTTAAAACCTTCTAAGGAAGGAAAAATGATTTTTTAATATTGGACAGGAGGAACTTACTGGTCTGGCTGTATGTTACATATTAAATATTGGAGTAGGGACAGGATTCTTGATGGATCTTGATTGATCCACAGCTGAACGTGTACGTAATGGTGTTCTTTCTGACAGTAACTCCTGCAGCTGTGTGGAGTCCCTTTCTGTTCACTATAAGGGGATGTCTTCAGCCTCCAGTTCTGCAGTGTGTGTCTGAATGTAGATCTCTTGCGTCTCGAGCTGGAGCAGTCTATTTGTTTAGTGGCACATAGGAACCATCATCTCCTCTGGCATCTGTGGTTTTAAGGAAAAAATGCCTTCGTTGGGTTTTGGTTCTATTTGGGTTGTTGTGGGGGTTTTGTGGTTTTTTTGGTTGTGGGGTTTTGTTTGTTTGTTTGTTTTTTGTTTGTTTTTTTAATGGAAACTCCAGGGAAGGCTGCAGGGCTGTGAATTTTGCCCTGAAATAGGTACCTAAGTACCTGCAGAGAACTGAGCTGAAGATACACTTACTAATTTGGTGTTTTTCTGCTGGCAGGTTCGTCATCCCCTGCCTCAGTGTGCTGGATGCCACTATCCTGCTTGTTAGACTTCTGCTTTGCTGTTGTTAGGTGGCCTAAGTGACATAAAGCCATGGATTCTACTATAAGAACCTAGAGTCTCTTTTTAGCCCTGACTTTAATCACCTGATGTTGCCACTTCTTAAGTTATTTTATTGTCCCCAATAGCTCTTACTTGTACCATTTTGTTCAACCTAAATTAATGTTTCAAATGTGAAGGAAAATATTTTACTTAGTTTTTGGATATTTACTTTATTCATTGGTCATGCTCAGGTTAACAGAGCTCATATGCACATATGGGCGCATGAAGAAACAACCAAGGGAATCTCATGCATGGCATATACGCAGTCTAGTCTGTGATTTAATATAGGATCAAGACATTAAAACTCTAATGCAGTTATTTAATGCAGTGGTATTGATAAGTCACATTTCAATATGTGGCATCCATTCACCGAGACTTTTTTGCTGAATTCCCAATTTTTAAAAGATGAACATTTAATTGTTCTTCTGGAAAAAAAAAAGTCTGCATGAATGGCTAATAGGGAATAAGAAAAAAACCCAACAACCTAAAGTCAGGAAAGTTTGTCTTCTTTGGGATTTAAAAATGGAATTCAGGGTGAGTTGTATTCATCCCCTCATCACCTTTTCTGGCTGAAGGAGCAACAAACGAAAGACTCGTGCTGTCATGATGAAAGATACTTCAAAGAAAGCTGCTGTTTAGTATGATTTATTACACATGAGAGGAATTATAAGTGTGCTTTTATTGTAATTGAAATTTATGTGTATATCAGTGTATTATCTTGAAACAAGTTATATCTGAATCTTTCAAAGAGGAGAAAAATCCAGTACGCCTGTAAATCAGGTACAAGACTTACCGGAAGAGTGGTTTTTGTACTTATGTCAATATTTGACTTACTAGACTGCTTCTACACCTTTGTGTCATAATGTATCATTTTCTATTACTAGGAGCATTAGGCTGTTTCTGTGTAAGGAACATTACATGTGACTTACAATGTAGCTTAAGATTGCCTAAAAAAAATATCTTTAAGTAAAATAAAATTAACTGCTACTAAACGGTAATATGTCTCAAACATTTATTTGGATTCTTTGCAAAATTAGACTGTAAAGCTTGCAAAGGTTAGGATTCATGTATGTTCAAGAAGTTTCTGCTTCTGAAAGGGATACAAGAATTGGGCAAGAGCTTGTGCTATTTTGTTTTTTCCTGCTCTTACTCAGAACAGGGCAGAAGCAGCAAAATCTTCACATGATTTTTAGAGAAACATCAGCTGGGATGAATCTCATTAATTCCTAATAAATCCCAAGAATTTATTAGCAGCCTAAGTTGTTGGTTTGTGCATTTGTATCTTTGAGCATTAAATTAGCAGATTGTGTACACTTGCTCTAGAGGAGGCATTACTATTGCTGAGGCAATACTTTTAATTACTTGAACGTTCCTATTAATTCCAGTAGAGGGAAGCAGCCCATACACATACTGCTCCAGGGCTGTTCTAATAACAGTACTATTCTGTAGAAAAGCCATGCTGATTCTAGCCACAGGCATGTGCAAATGTTGACCAAACACCAAGGAAGAAACCTGAAGAAAGGAGTAGTTATTGAAGTAGAAATAGCATTTTCTTAAAGTTGGGTAGTGTCTTGCAGGCCAAATGCCAGGTTAGTGTGTGTCAGTGTTTAGAACCGTCTGTTGAGGCGACTGTCCCCGCACTATAATGAGGTTTTCTGAAGCAGCCTCTGACAGAGGCGCGAACTGGAGTAGGAGCACAGGTCACAGTCACTGGGATTCTCTGCTTTTCTCTTTTTCCGTATTTGCCTAAGGATAGCAGGAAGTCTTGGGAGGTAGTTAAGTATGAGATTTCAGTCAATGGTTAATATTGTACCAAAAAATCAGTCTACATCCTCATCGTGTTGTTTTTACCTTCATTTAGTGATACTGGTTCTAGTAAATATCTCATTTGGTAAACATTAGAGCATTGCTGCTAAGTTCTGTAATAACAAAATGGGCTGTGACTCCATATCACAGGCATCATTTGAGAACTATGAGATCATTCGTTGTTGTTATTATGTACTGCACGGTGACAGGGTTGACTTAAAAACATTATTTTTGTTGTTCCCGCATGAAGTTCTTCCCTGTTTGTAAAACTACTGTAGAAAGGCATATACAGGTGTATGTGTTTCTTATTACAGAACTCTACAATTGCTGTTTTAATCATATTCCCCAGAGAATGGAAGTTTCATACTGGTCAGGATCACTGCATGGGGATCCTCTTCCTTCGTGGCTGAAAGGAGAGGTTGCTAGCTCTTTCTTTCTTTTCTTTCTTTTCTTTCTTTTCTTTCTTTTCTTTCTTTTCTTTCTTTTCTTTCTTTTCTTTCTTTTCTTTCTTTTCTTTCTTTTCTTTCTTTTCTTTCTTTCCTTTCTTTCCTTTCTTTCTTTTCTTTCTCTCTCTCTTTCTCTCTTTCTCTCTTTTTTATGGCTTCAGGCTTTCAGATTCACACACTTACTACAATGCCTTGTACTTCCTTTTGCTATATAGGCATTACAGTATCTAAACTAACAATACTGAGACTTTCTAGTGCTAGCTGTTCTGTTCTGCACTTTTGTGCTATGCAGAAATATGAAACGTATGTTTTATTAAGAACACAATTTAGTAAATTATGGCTACTTCTACAGATAAATGTTCCACTTGACAAGAATGAAAATTGGATATATGGCAGACAGTTTACATTTTAGACTTAAACGTATCAGAGTAAGTCTTGTTTTTCCTACCAGTATGACTTCGGGGGAGCTTATCAGGTGTAGAGAGGAGGGAAGATTTCGCCAGCTGTGACTGCTAAAGACTATTTTCTCTCACAGTAGCACCGGCTACAGAAGCACAGTAATTGCTGACAGTGTAATACCTTATGCCCAGCTACCAAATCATCAGTGGTTTTTTCAGTTGTATTGATTTCTGTAAGATTATTTTGCAAAAGGAATTCAGGTGCAGGCGTTTCCCTTTCTGCTCGTACGTGGTGGGTCAATACAAGCTGGTCAAAGTCGTTCCTTTTCATTGGTGCTATGGGGCTGGCCTGGGGCGAGCGGGCAGGGCACCGACGGATGTCCTTCCGTTCGCTGAACGGCCCGCCTGCTGTGTGAGTTTCTGTTCTGGCTGGAGAAGTCCCTGACACTCAGCTTTGTTTTAAAAATGATTTAAATAGTAATTTTGTGTATCGGTGCTTGCTGGGAAAAGTGTGCTAGCAGCACAGGAGCCCACCGGTGATATCTCACACAGCGTGCTACAGCAACCCAGGTACAGGAACATGTGGAGAGACGAAGAAAACTACTATGGAAAACACGGTAATTTACCTGCTTTCTTATGACAATTTCTAAGCATCCAATCTGAATCTCATTTATTTCAATTGACTTTAATGGGCTTGGATCCAGCCCCAAATGGTTTTCTACAACTTTTTCAATTATTAGCAATATCCTAATTCTTTTCCAGCATGACATTTGCATAAACTGCAAATCAAATGTAAACTTCATATAGATATTGTCAATTTTTATTTTAGATAAGTAATTTAGATTTGTTTTTTAAAAAATCATTGCAGTAATAAAGTGTAACAATTAAATTCATTTGCTGTTTGGAGCCAGAATTGGTAAATGAAATATCTTGTGAAGTATTTCCTGTCATGATATTACAACTTAATGTTCAAAAGTTTCCTATTATAAAACAGCCTGTGAAATAGATCTGTATCATCTGCAAAGAGAGAGTATCATCTCAGCTTTTAATCCTAGCAAAAAGATGACTGTTGTTATCCCACACGACTGCTTTCTTCCTAATGCCTACCAAACTCCTAAGGCTTGGAACTTGCTTTCTAAACACATTTGGGCTTTATAGCTGAGGAATTAGTTTATTTTTACCAGGAGCTATGTAAATACTAATAACATAAATAATTCTCACCTCACCCCTGAAGAATCTTCTCCGTTTTTAAAGAATGGTAATAATTAAGTAGGGAATTTGATACCTAGTTTGGAAAAATAAGAATGAAACAAACAGCATTTTTCTTTTTTCTGTCGTTCCGTGAAACTACGATCACGTATGTTTCGGTAAGGAATGTTCCAGTGACGCTACGGACTACTTCTGGCAGTGAAATTTAGTGTACTTTTAACTTTGAATGTAGTTACCTTTTCCTACATGAACTGCCATGTTCTGTGGTGGATTTGTGCAAGAGCTGAGTGTCAGCGGGAGACACTGCCCCGTGGCAGCGGGGAGCGCCTGCGCGGGGGTTGCAGCACTGCAATAACCACTGCTGTTAATGACTGATGATATCTCACAGCCTCCCTGTGCTTCCCCAGCGGCAGTGGACACCTCCATCCCAATCAGAGCTCGTTTTCTGGAGTGCTGTGTGCGTTTTTATTTTCTTGCCAATTAATTAGTGGATATTAGTTTTCATTGTAGCAGCATTGTGGAGTTCACCCACTACATTTGAATATGCTCCATAAATACATGTAACTTTTGATGTGTACTTTCTTTGTTCCGTTTTGGATGCACATAGGTATGACATAAATAGCAAAACTTGAGCTATTTACAATAATGGACACTGTTAATAATGATCTCGTTATGGAAAGGACACTTGTGGTAACACACTGCATCTTTCCCAGCTGGTTACAGAATCACAGAATGATATGGGGCTGGAAGGGACCTCTGGAGATCATCTAGTCCAATTCCCTGCCAGAGCAGGACCACCCAGAACAGGCTGGACAGGAACTTGTCCAGGTGGGTTTTGAATGTCTCCAAAGAAGGAGACTCCACCACCTCCCTGGGCAGTCTCTGCCAGGGCTCTGCCACCCTCACAGGAAAGAAGTTCCTCCTCATCTTCAGATGGAACATCTTATGTTCCAATTTGTGCCCGTTGACCCTTGTCATGTCCCTGGGCACCACTGAAAAAATACTGGTCCCATCCTCCTGACACCCACCCTTTAAGTATTTATAGGTGTTGATCAGATCCCCCCTCAGCCTTCTCTTCTCCAGACTAAAAAGACCCAAGTCAAGCAGCCTTTCCTTGTAAGAGAGATGCTCTGGGCCCCTCATCATCTTTGTAGCCCTCTGCTGTCCCCTCTCCAGCAGTTCCCTGTCCTTCTTGAACTGGGGAGCCCAGAACTGGTCCCAGTGCTCCAGATGGGGCCTCCCCAGGGCAGAGCAGAGGGGCAGGATGACTCCCTCCACCTGCTGGTCACACTCTTCCTGATAGACCCCAGGATGCCGTTGGCCTTCTTGGCCACAAGGGCACATTGCTGGCTCATGGGCATCCTGTTGTCCAATCAGGACTCCCAAGTCTATTTACATTTTAGGTCTTTACGTTATAAAGCTATTCTGCTTAATGGTAACCTCCTGGAAGCTGGGGAGATGGCTACATCAACAAGCTTTCTCCGTACAACACAGACTGACTACAGAAACTTCTGTTAGCAAAATACAAGTGTGTGGCTTCCCTGCTAAAAGTCTATTGTGTATTTGAAAATCTGCCCTGTTGCCCTACCAAGGACATCAGAAATCACTGCTTTCTATCTGGAAAGTAAACAATGCATAGCATGTGAGAAAAGATAAAAATGAGCAAGCACGTTAAAAGGCACTTGGGCGTGCTGGGTCTTAGGTGACTGTAACCTGATGGTAACAGCAATGCGGGGCTGGGTGGACTTCCGGAGATCCATTTGGCTCTCTCTGTGCTGAGACATGGGACATTGACCTATGCTCTTCCCAACAGGTATTTGTCTTTAAGTGGATTCATACTTAAAAGCTTAGGGTGAGAAAAATTTAGAAGTACACTTGGAAAACCAGTTCCACTCTGTAGCTGCACATATGTTCTGAAAGGTTTCCTAGTGATGATCGAAACCATCTTTGCTGTAAATGAAGTTAGCTTCTCTCTCTGACAGAGGAAGCTGAGAACAGCTGATCACTGTCCATTTTATATGGTATTTGGAGACTTGATTTGTGCTTCTTCCCTTAATCACAGTCATTGAAGTTTGCATTCATTTACTGCTCTTTGTGAACCTCTTAGTATCTTTCAGTTTCTCCAATTTGTATTTACCTTCTGAAATTTTCAGCTGGGTCCTCATGTGTCACAAGTGCCAGGAACAGTGACCTCACCAGTCATGCTCACACTTTTTGAATAAGTTGTGCTTTTTTTCGCAAAGGCATTGCTTTACTGACTCATTCTCTGTTTGTGCCCTGCTGTAGTCCTTTATGCTTCTTGGCAGTGTTGCTGAAAGTGGTTATTCTGTATGGACTTGTGAATGGAGTTTGTCTTTATAACTTCCATCAGTGCATGAAAGTCTCTTTGAGTTGTTAAATTGTTTATCAAAATCCCTTCAATTCTGTTTCCAGAAGTATTTGAACACCTGTCACCGTCACAGTTTCAAAGTGCTCTTTCCAGTCGTGGGATGGAGCTAACATCCAAGAGTGAGAAACTGGGGTCTTAGTAGGTGACTCAGTGAAAGTGTTTGTCCCCAAAAGCAAGCAGACCGTCAGAAAGAATTATTAGGAATGGACTGAGATCTAGTAGAAAAAGTCATTGTATAAATCACAGTCAGTATCTGTGGTGAATATCCTGTGCAGTTCTGGCCCTTTCTTTTCCAGTGATAGGTAGTAGCACTGAAAAAGATGCAGAAAAGGAATATAAGCATGACCAAAAGTATGGAATGGCTTATGTATGAGAAACAATTGAACAGACTAGAAATCTTGAAGACAGACAAGTAAAGAGGAATATAATAACATGGAAAATTATCAGTAGCATACCATGTTGCCGTGCAGGTGTGAGCTGACTGATGGCAAGCTTAAAACAGACAAAAGGAGGTTGTACTTCAGTGTTTCATTAACCTGTAGTACTCTGTGATGTAGGGTACTGCAGATTGTTAATAACTGCAAGTTAAATAGGGATTTATGAAATGAATGAGAAAACAGTTCACCCACAACTATTAAATACGACGTCACTAGCTTTGGTTCAGAAAAGTGCAGTTGCAAATCTCTCTAATCTCAATTTTAGGGAAATACCACTATGTTTGCCTGGATCTTGCATTTCTCCTCAGCCATTCACTATGGCCCCTTGTTAGATACAGGGTATGGGTTCAGTGGACCTTTTTTTGTGATCTGTCGTGGCTGTTCGTGCGTGCTAAGCTTGGTCCTGTATGAGCGATGGACAGAGGCTCACTTCAGTGTGCCTTACGGCCAGAGCTCCTCAGTGGCGAGCAAAGGTACAGAGTCTGAGTTGTCCTGGAGAGAAATTCCTTTGTAGAAATACTTATTTTTTAGAAATTGTTGTACATAAAGGTTCTTCAAAATACAGGTTTTGGCCCAGCATTAGGTATAGTGTATGGTGCCCTTGCTTTCTGAAGGGCGGTGGGTTCCCATAGTACCTGTGTAACAGCATAACCCACATCTCCCACTCCCCGGCATTGCTGTCACGTATCACTCCTGCAGAGTTTTACCTTTCCCGATCTCTTGTGTGTTAAAATATATTTGCTTTAGGAGCATGGTAAGGTGGACCCAAACACCTCAGATGAAGGGCAAATAGAATTTTGCTACCTGCTATGTTTATTGTACTGGTCTGTATGTATTTTGATAAGGTTTTTCTGATATAGACCAAGAACAAAGTTAATAAGTAAATTCTGCTTTTGAGAAGTTGCTGAATTCTTCTCGAATTCATTTGTCTGCATCCTATCTCTAATTGAAGAAAATAAGTATTTTTTTCTATGGGTAAGGAAAGCTTGGACTGACAACACCCTTTAATACCAGGTACATTCACAAGAGGGGATCCTTAAGAAAGCAGTGAGAAGACACTCTGAAACAGTAATTTATATTGTATCATTGACATTTGAATGAAGGAGTAATTTTCGTTGCACAAAATTTCGTTCAGTAAATCTCCATAATTACTGAACTTAAAAAAAAATCCCATGGAGCTGAATAGCTAGCTTCAAAAGGAAAAATCCAGATCTTGGTCTGTTGAATGAAGCACTGCTTCTTTCTCTTCATACAGTAGCTTGAAACTTGAAAATTTAAATTCTGCCATAAATTTCTGTTAGTTTTTCCCAGGTGAAATCATACTCATTGAAATCCACATTTGAGCCACAGATCGGTGGGTTAGTATTTGGCAGTTTCTTAATATAGTTTGCTTTTGTGTGGTGTGAATCAGTTGGAACTATGCTAAGCAGGATAGCCACATGGAAAAATGCATCACGTTTGACAACAACTGTCTGTAAGCTCTGGCCAGATGTTACTGCCTGTTTCTAGGGGGGACCTGGCTTGACCTTCGTGTCATTCTGAGATTCATGTAGAGCAATGGCCGTGTTCAGGGATGTATCCATAACCAACGTTAACTAACTCTGCTCTGCCTCCCGCACTGGGATGTGGTGGGTGCTGGGGAGCTAGAGATGTGTGGAACATGTGCTCTCCTGCCTGCTCGCGGCCGTGCCGTGTCTCTCTGCTCTGGAGAGGCCGGGGCAGGTACCCGGCCCCTGCGGGTGCTGTAGAGCAAGGTCAGCACCCACCTTCTGCCGTCTCTGGCTGTGCTCTGTCATCGGACAAACCCAGTGCAAAAAGGGAAAACCTGCAACTCTATGTCTGTAAAGTCCTGTAACCAAAGGGGTGGGGATTCTGTAAGCATAACAAGCGCAGGCGTGACTCCAAGCTGTTCTTTTAGAGAAAAATCAGAAGGACTTAGCATGCAGGTTCCCTCGCTTGCTGCCAAACACTCTCAGAGTGGGACTGTGAGACATAATCATTGTCAAGTGTGAATGAGCATTCTGCATAGGTGTAATGCTAGGATGTACGTTAAAGGTAATTTATTGTGTGGTAAATGTGAGGCCCTCAAAGTATTTAAGCTGGAAGAAAAAAGCTTTGATCTCATCTACAAAAACTAGGTAATTGTGTCAGTGAATTACTGATGTCACCTGCATGAAATGATTTTAACAAGACTGATTAAATAGGAATACATGGAAGATGTTCTTCAGACTGCTGTTAACACCCCCTCTCTATAGATTTTATTTTGAACAAGGACATATTTTTATGCTGTTTTATTTTAAATGCAGGTGAACCAAGGAAATTTGACCCAAAGTTCAGAGGACCTATTCATAACAGGTAAATACCTTAACTCATTCTATTTAATAATTTTGGTTTTGCAGTGAACTGGAGATATAAATTTTTATTAACAAAAATTGTGAATTAGATTCTGCAATTCTTTTAAATCCGGAAGACAGTCCTTACCACCCTTGAGGATGTATGATCGCTGGGGAATTTTCAACTGTGTGCTCGTAAGTTCTTTCAGTTTGAATGCTGGTGCTCTATGCCTTGTATTGTCTAGTGCCAGCTCTCTTACCTTGTGCTGATGTAGGCAGGACCGTTTGGGGTGTCGTTAAGTCCTGGGGTGCCCTGGCCAGGCGCTGCGGTCTGTCTTGTTCCCACGCAGCATGGGACGGGAGCCCGTGGACACGCCATTCCTCACTTTGCAGGTGACTTTCCTGCTCCTGTAGTCCCCTCATGCAGGGATTTATTTCATTCTCTCCAGAGCACGGCTACATGTGTGGCTGCCCGGTGGGGTCCGTCCCTGCAGAAAAGGGGCAGTGTCTGACAGTGACAGCAGGAGAGCCCCGTCAGAGATGTGGCCGGTGCCGGAGCGGCTCAGCCCCGAGACCCTCACTCCAGGGAATGGCTTTTGCACGCGTGAAGAGTGTCTCTGGAGAGAGTGGGACTGCCTGTGGCACTGCAGGGCTGGATCCTAAAACACTGCGGTTTAACGGTGTTTAGAGCGATCTGTTACCCTGCCTCTCGCTCGGGTGCACGAGGAGTGGCGAAACGGGTCTGCCTGCAGGACTTCTCTTTACTGTTGCTGCGTGGTACAGTTGGTGTGGTTTTGCCCGGTGGCTTTCTGTTCCCTCTGCGCGGTTGCTGTGACAGCTCCGGCAGTTCCGGGTTTATCCACGTGCTGTTCTCACTGCACGTTCCGCAGCAGCCTCTTAAAACCACAACCGGATGAATACAGCGCAGCACGGCTGTACCACGTGTGTCCAGTGCGTTTCACCCTGCTTCAGTGAGATGGTATTGTTGGAAACAATACAAAAAAGATAAGTTCCCTAAGCATGAAGGGCCTGGCTTCGTTGTGCAGCAGACCCTAAGGTGGCGCTGGCTGCATTGGTGTTCACAGGGCACTTTGCAATGGGGCGCGCTTGGGTTTAGATTCAACCTGCCTTTTCTGCCAGGCACCCGGTGACTTGCCGGCCCCTTTGGGGTCATCAGCACAGCACCCTGCAGTACCCTGCGGACATGCCCTTGAAGTAGTTTGAGATTACTATTAAGTTTTTTTAAAGACAATGCATGAACTGGGTTTTTTTAAACCCTTTTTCCAAGTACCAAGATAAATGATTAAGCATCACAGTCTTTCAAGCAAATAAAGACTGTCTACTTCCTGTGAACAAAATGCCTTCTCAGAGATATTCCAAAGAGTTCAACAGGAGGAAAATAGGCATCTTCCCTGAATTTGTTTCTGACTTTGGGGCTTCCCACTTTTCTGTAGGAGAAGAGATACTAGGAATCTGAACACATACATCTTTGTGCAGACAAAGGAGTGCTCGCAATGCACGTGTGGGTGGGGGCAGAGCTGGCTGTACGCCTTGCCGTTAACAGGCATCAGTCGTGCACAGTGCGGGTGGGGAAACACTCTCTTTGCTCTCTGCTGATAAAATGATTTGTCCTGCTCATAGTTTTATTTTCAGTTTTCATTGATCAGGGAAAGTTTGGCTTCATTTTTTGGAAAATAGAGAGGTTTCTCGGGAGATAGGCTGCAAATTGTACGTATCTGCATTGAGCTGGAAAAGGTCACATCCCATCATGGTGACTGCTGAAGCTGATGCATTTTTGGAAGTGCTGTAGAGCAGAAATGATGTTTTGAAGTTGTTGAGCACCAAGCTATTCCCCAAATCACTAAAAGCTTGAAAAACTGAGAAACAGAAAGCCAAGTCTTAATAATGGTGTATTAATGTCTATTAAAAGAACAGATTATTCTCACAGTTTTTGTCAGATGGATCCTTTGCAAGTAGATTCAATTATCTCAGCTGGTTTTTTCAAATAGAACCGTTGCCAGTGTTGGACAAGGGTGGGTAAAAGGAGTGTTCAGCAGGGCAATGTGTACAGTGCTCTGCAAGTACTGTCCTTCTCAAGGGGGGTGTGTGTAGAGTTTGATATATTTCATGCAAACGTCTCTTCACTGAAGAGGACTAAGCTGCGGTGGCTGTTGAGTGACTCCGAGGCAACCAGCTCCTGAAAATCCAGAACGATGCTGTCAACATTATGTCTTTTATTGATATGACTACACTGTCAGGGTTTTTCCAGATGTAAGTGTACCATAGAGAATGTGTTCTAAACTAGCATTTACTATCCTTTGTGAGAAGAATAAATTAGAGAACCACAAGTTATTTATCAATTTTATCTTTCTCAGGAGAAAATTTATAACAGAGATGAACACCGCAGCCTTCTGGTACTCAAACACGCAGATTGTTCTCGTCTATGGAAGATGTATTTCTTCTTTTCCTTTCTGAAAGTTAATAATTTTAGACATAAATGGAAATGTTTGTTTAGGGAGTTGAGCCTAATTTGAGAAGTATCTTTGTGATACTGCCAGTGAGACTTTGTATGCACTGTGTATAGGAATAAATTTAAGTGATAGTTTAGGGATGTTATTAAGTGTTCATCTGTGTACATTACTACCAGAAAATACTTGTAAGGTTTTATATATTGTATCTACCAAGAGAGTAAACTTCGGGGCTGAGCAGTAGCTCTGCAACTTCTCAGCTCAAAATGATGTAGCGGGTGTTTTGGTAGAGGAAAAGAGAAACTCCTGGTGTACGCTGGGAGCTAAGCTGGAGATGTCTACCTTCCTCACGCCAGTGATGATGAGCAGTTTATCTGAGTTCATACCAGCCAAAATCTAGCACGTCGTATTTTCAGTCCAAGCTATCTCTGATTCCTCAAAGGCAGAAATTTCCTACAACCCATCTTTCCCTGCTGCCAGAAGTTCACCCCTGGGAGTGGAGTAAGTCAGGCACCTCTCAGTTTCCCAATGTACAAACACTTGTCTTGTGTCAGAGCCCTGAAGCTGTCTGTCTGTCTGTCCGTCTCTCCCATTGGTGCTGAAATGGTCTCTTGCTGGGCTTCAGGCAGGTTTGTCACGCAAGAGGGCAGCTGTGTTGAAGGGTCTCGATATTTCATGCCAATGCCAGATGAAGGAGGGATGTTGTGGGGAAGGCTTGTGAAGTGAAAGGTTCATAAGGAATTTAGATAGAATGTGTTATGCTTCTTTAAGAATAAAAAAAAGCATTTCCTCTACCCACTTCATCATAAGGTATCTGTGGATAAATCAGTCAGGTGCCTTCATTCAGGTGGGAAAACAAGATTCTCCTTTTTCTTAATGTAGTTATACGACTTCGGGTATAAAATGAACTGTCTTCCTCCATTTAGGTTTTCTCTAAGTTCCAGTAAGGGAAGGTATCCAATCAGTACGATCATAGCATATTTTTCTAAACTGCTTTGGCAAAATCAAATTATTAAATCACACTTCTGACTTGTTTCCAATTTTGTGGAATTTGTCTTGACTTTTTCTCTTGCCCCTTGTCATTTTTCTGCCTCCTCTATGTAGTTTTTTGGATTTTTCTCATATTTCTCTTGCTGATGAGAAACATTGTAGATTTTTTTTCTTGTGTTAGAAAGATTGTAGATTTTTTTTCTTGTTATGTTTTAAAAACTCCTGACACCTCCTGGACTATCTTTAACTGTTCAACGTCCTTCTAGAAATTCGTGTTCTTGTTAAGACAAAGATCGCCTTTTCCTCTGTGATTAGAAAAGTTAGTTAATTGGTTCTCATGCAAATTGAATATCAGTAAATTTCCATAACCATTTAGCTATCCTTTTTAAGAGTTTGAAAAAACCTAATAGAAATACCTGACCTTAGCTAGCAATACAAACTTCACACAAATATAAATGTGTCACTCATAGATATCTGCATGGCAGATCATGGTGCGCTTGATACTGAAATAATGAATGTTCTTTCTAAATTAAATAGCCTGCTATAGATGTTCCTTAGACTACACTAACAGTCTACCGTAGATAAATGTTGGTAGAATATAAAATTATTTTTCTTGCTAATGGTTGTTTTGTTGGTTCATCTATGTTTTGTTACATGTTGTTGTCTGTATTATCTTCATGTGCCGTGCACTTGCTAAGGTGAGTGGGCAAGCCCACATTTTCCTTTGAGTTCTTGTTTCGTGCTTCTGGTTTGGGGCACACAGTGCCTACAGATGTTGCTCATGTGCAGACATAGAAATTTGAGTTCCCCAGAACTAAACAATCCGTGCAGGTCAGTGCAGAGCAGCTGTACTCATTAAGAAATTTTAGTTGATGGAATTTAAGTTGATGGAAAACAGCTTGTGGTGAAAACTTGTATAAATATCTTTTTCTGTGCAGTTTTGGCCTCCACAGTAGAAGCGGCAATTCATGCGGGATTTTGAAAGAAACTTTTTCTGCAAACATTTAGTGTATGGGCTCCCTGCAGATTTATTCAGCTGTGCAGGATGATGTCCTCAGTGCCACGTGCTGATAGAAATACCCACTTGGACAGCAGATCTTGTCTCTCAGTTTGGCCCCAGTGAAGAAAGGGGTCCTCAGAGCTATTCGCGGCGTTGTATGGCATATATATTGTATAACATCACCCTGGCACAGCATGATGTGGGGAAATCTCAAGACACAAGCTGTTGGTCAAGCAGGGAGGAGGAGCTGGGAAGTAAGGACACTAGTGGTCACCTTAATGTGTCAGCAGAGCTGGAGGTGGTGACCTGAAACTCACACTGTGAACGTCTCGAGCCTCATTTTTCTCTGTGGTTGCACCATTTGTAGGTGTTAATGCGCTGCTAGCGCTATTTAACTAATAAACGTTGTAGTTTATTGCTGGTGCAGCATCTTCAGTGAAATTGCACTCGTGACAGATTGGGCGTGAAACTGCCAAACAGAGAGAGGTTCTCGTCAGTCATTAACGATTGAGTGCATGAACTGGCGGTGGATAAATGGCTTTTATGTACTAATACTCTGTGCAGATGATTTTATCCTTGCATTTGTTTGTTTGCTAGGCTGCCGTTGCATTACATGGGCTGCCACGTGTAACACGGCAGGAGAGGCCAAGAAGGCAGGATGTTTCTGAGAGAGGGTGGAAAGCAAATCAGGCTCCATAAATTAAGCTAAATGACAGCAGTAAGCAGTAAAATGTGATGTGGGAGCCTGAATTGTGCACTTAACCAAATGAAGGTCCTTTATTACGTCACCTGAAAATGATGAATCTGATGGTTTTATTAGCCATTTATCTCTATGGAAACTCCTGTGTTCAAATACATAGATGCACTGTGTTTTGGTTCAGATTATGGAATTTGGTTACCTAAAAAGTACTAAAACACATCGAAGTTTCCAGTACTATTAGCAAAAGCATTTTTAATGTTTTTTCATCTATACCATAAGAAATGTAAAATGCTTTTTCTCATTAATCTTTGAACGTTTACACATAATTATGATATAAAAGTATGATAGCACTATCTGTAAGAAAGATTAAAGTGCCTATATGACAAGCAGCATTCTCAGTTCCTATTCTCATAATTGTATTTCCATTAATCTGTCTTCTTTAGGATTCGGTTTGAAAGTTCAGTCTCATGAGTGGTTTTGTTCATTGGCCTGAAAGAAACTGAAAAAGCAGATTTGCCATAACAGATCTCCTTCTTATTTTGAAAAAATTTGTATCAAATCTATTTTCAGTTAGAGCATGGCTGGGTCGTTCTGATTAGGTTTCAGTAATAAGCATGAGCTCCCAATATCTCCTGTTTATGAAGAGGCACTTGCCATTGTCCCAGTTTTACAG
Source organism: Calidris pygmaea (assembly GCA_003697955.1). NCBI lineage: Eukaryota > Metazoa > Chordata > Aves > Charadriiformes > Scolopacidae > Calidris > Calidris pygmaea. The sequence continues at coordinate 110,494 of QJSC01011266.1, forward strand.
CTTTGGAAACTCCCAGAATCTTTGCAGTATGACCTTTTATCTTTACAGACTTACTCTGATTTATTAATTTCTGATGCTTTACAGTTTTTTTTCCTCTCCTGTGGAGCCTTGTATTTATGAGGTAATATGATCTCACTGAAAGTGAGCTACTTGAGCTAACAATGATGTTAAATGGAGCCAGGGTTTCACCCGTAGTATCCAGTAAAATAAGCAATTATTTTGTAGGAACAACAATTAGTCTGTATGAACTGTTCCAAAGTTTTCTGAAGCCACGTAAAAGAGGATTTATCTACTTCTTATATATTTTTAAAATATTTATATAACAGCAGTACTTGGCAACAGCGAGTTTTCCTAGGTACTGTGCAGAAGTTTGTGTATTACAAAGAACAGAAAATCCTGCATTCTGGTAAAGAGTTTGTGAGTACTTGCTCGTGGTGGCTCTGCAAAACTTTAAAAGGAAGCTTTAGCACAACTGGCTGTAACCTTTAATTGCATTTGGGTATCATAAAATGAGACCAGTGAGAATTGGACTGGAAGAGCTTTTTGAGACTATAGGAGCTGTAATTAAAGTATTTATGGTGCCACATTTCTCCTGAGACATCTTGAATTAAATATTGTACCTCTTAAAACTGGCTCTGATGGGGTGAGAGCCAAGCTTGAGCAGTGTCAGAACTGCTTCCGAACGGAGGCTGGGAAAATGAGCAGCATTATTTCAGCATCACTTCTTCTGCTTTAAGCAGTTGTCCTTTCTTAAATTACTGTCATATTCACCTTGAATCCTGTACCACCTTGGCCTCACTAAAAATTGATTTCAGTGAGATGTTAAAACCGTGTCCCTCTAGAGAAGTGTAGAGGATTTTTCATTCCTTTTCCACACCTGGAAAAACTTTTCAAGTTCTCCAATTGTTCAAAGGATCTGCCCTCTTTATCTCCTGTATGCTAAAGAATAATGGTTCTCTCTTAAGAGGAAACATAGTTTGGAAAACAGAAAGGATGGTAGAAGCTAAAAATGACTGTGTGTCAGTTGGATTTGGATTCTAAGATTTCTTTTACTGGTGAGATGCAGCTTGCATGCACTCAGCTCCTTGTGTGGGTGGGCAAGCAGAGGTGGCCATAGCTCGCTTCGTGAAGGTCCTTTACTTTATTGGGAAGCCAGCGTTGGCTTTCCTGGGGTGGTGGTTGCTCACTCCAGTGTCACAGAAATGTGGCAGAGGATGGGGTCGGGTCAGAGCAGCAGCAGTTTGGTCCTTTGGTCCTTCAGCCGGGGACAGCCCAGCGCATCTCTGGATGCTCTGCCACAGGAACCCTCCCAGATGGGACCATCACCTTCATACAGCCCCTTCTTCTCCAAAACTCTGCCAGACAGGCAGGGCATGGCAAAGGATAGCAGCGACTGAAATCCCTCAGATAAGAAGGCCCTGGGCAGCACATCCTTTTAAAGTAATTCACTCCTGTGTTAGTTAAATCCTGACTGTAACTATTTTGCTTCCACTTGTGAATTGGCTTGTGAAGGAGAGACCTGCTTGCCCCAGCCGGAGATTCAGGGCTGGGGGTCCCCATGAGTGGGTGCTGACCTTCAGCTCGCCTGGGAGTGTCACGCTTCATGGTGGTGACACTGGTGGTGGACACTCTGGTCAGGGTCAGGCACTGGAGAAAAATTAGAGTAGTGGTCTGCATCTCCACTCCTCTGCCTGCACGAACTTAACGTGCAGACCAGTAAGTAGAAGACAATAATTTAATTGCATACTCCATTTCCTCACTGGCTCAGTTTTCACACTGGAGGGTGCTGTTCTTTGATTGCTTGTCTGTAAAAGAAGGTATGGCTCTCCACAATATGTTGGGGTTTTTTTTCCTCTCCCTAAAGCATATTCTGGTTGCATTAAATGAGGTCAAGCAGCTGAGCCAGAATTTTGTGCAGAAATCAGGGGTAGTTGCATCATTTCACACTGCTACACTTCCATTCACAAGCTATTTATAATACAAGTAAGTTGTGCTGGATCTTTCTTTCTCGCATCATTTGCAATATTTGATACCAGCATTAGGGACATGCTGAGGCAGATGTCCTCTGGTAGCTTGTACCATAAGTGATCTCATGGATTCAATGTTGTAAGGTATTACTTGTTTTAAGAATATTTAAGTCTTTTCCTCAATGTGTTTTCATTGCTGTCTACAGGGCAAAAGGCAGACACATTTATTTGCTGGTCTTGCTGCGAAAGCAAGCAAGGTGATTTTGTGAGCAAGGCTTCTACTAAGAGCAGATGCAGACATCTTATTCTGATGTTAAAATACCCTGTGACACTCAGCATTTTCAAAGGGTCATATTAGAGACCTTATTTTTAAAAAGTGTTTTTTCTGTCCCCAGGCACTGTACAGACACTGTTTGCTGTGTGATCTTCATAGTCGTCATTCTGGGTTACATTGCGTTAGGAGTTGTGGGTAAGTGCGTGCAGGTATAGTAGTGCTTTCATACCCAGGGAGCCAACTTTGTAAATGTTAGAATTTTTAACTGGGATGTCCCTTTTGCTTTTATCTGTGTCAGGTTTTCCAATCAGTAAGTAATGCCTTGCCTAGAAGCAAATAATGAATTAACATTCAGTGTCTATTGTAGTTAGGAAGGTGTTCAAAGCTATGTGTTTACTGATGAAAAACTCTAAAATAAGTATGTTCAAGTAAAAATGACACAGTCTTATAATTTTGCCATCATAAAGGAACTGTGGTGGAAAAATTCACTTTCATTTGTCACTAATCTGACAGGAAAAGTTAGAGATAAACGTTTTGGTTTATCTCTAACTCCTCACTAAAAAGGAGAAGTAAGAAGTGCTACATCATTTATTGTGGGATCCAGAGTTGTTTGCACATCAAAATACTCATTAGTAATAGCCATTTTATTTTTTTGTGTGTGAGAAAATTGTATGAATGCCTGTGTGCAAATGGACAAATGGTGCTGTAGAAGTGTACTTACTGTGTATTTGCATGTCTGTCTGAGCTCTGTCAATTAGCTTGTAAAAGATCCTCTTGGCCCTGCTGTTCGTTTTCTTCCTAACTCTGTAATACCATTTTCTGTTCTGTACAGAGAAGAGGATACGTTCCTGTGCAACATGCTCTGGGTGGACCTGCTTTGGTAGGGGGGTTGGACTATAGATGATCTCCAGAGGTCCCTTCCAACCCCATATCATTCTGTGTGATTCTGTGATCTCCATCCTTGGGGATATTCAGAAGCTGCCTGGAGGTGGTGGTCATGAAAAGCCTGTTGTAGGTGACCCTGTCTGAGCAGGGGTTTTGAGCAAGGTGACCTCTGGAGGTCCCTTCCAACCCCAGCCGTTCTGTGACAAGCTGCTTCCTGCAACATGAAAGGATGACTGTGAGCAGGACTGCTTTAACCTGGGTGATTCCGATAACTGTCTGAGAGAATACTCTGTCCTCCCACTAAATTGTATGGGAGCAAAACATCCCCCAGGCCGCAGTGCTGAGCTGCTTCCCCTCACCTGCCTGGGGCAGCTGTGCACTGAGCGCCTTCTGAAAAGTCTGTTGTCTTTCTCAAGTGCTGGGAATTCTCTGTGTATATTTTTTTCTTTCCCTTATCCACCTGCACTTACTGCCCCGTCACGAGCCTTTATGTCTTCACGAAGATGGAGAAGTGAGGAAGCAAGTGGTATATGCCAGCAAGTGGGAGAGGCATGAGGCCCTTTGCAAGGAGGCGCGAAGCCTGCACCAGGAAGCAAACACCAGGGTAACAAATGGCTGATGATGCTTGCAGGTGGAAGAAATTATTTCTTTTCAAAACTTTTTTTTCTTATTTTTTTTCGTGTCTAATCTCTTTGAGCCTCTATTTCCCAAAAATGAAGGGTAACTTGAGATCTATGAATGTAAGAAAAGTGAGCAGAGCAAAAGGTGAATTCAGAAGCTGTTCAAGCTGTACTTGATTTTATGCCACGCTTCTAGAGATTACAGCGGCGATGGGATTCTCACTGGGATTGGATCGGGGAGAGGGTCCCTGGCTGTACTCCATGGCATGATCGTACAGTCAGCTTCAGACTGACTTGAAATGCAGTCTTTTGACAATTTTTTTACAAGATCAGTGTCTGTGATTGTGATGCTTAAGTTAACATCGGTGGCATCTGTGTGGAGACAAGTCCAGGATCTCTTTGTTTTGCAGCCACTACTGGATTCTCTGTGTGCAAAGTTGTGCATGTCCTCTCTTGTCACAGTTCTGGCTGCTGGTGGGATCCTGCTGAGAGTGGGATCCTTTGCTATGGAGTGAAGCATCTTCTTGCCCTCATGGCTGAACTGAATTGTTCCCACTTTGCTTAATTCCTAACCAACACCAAAGTCGATTTGACTTGTGAAGCTATTTGGAGCAGAAGTAGTCACTGGACTGCCAGTTATAGGAGATTGGAGAGGTGGTTACCAGAATACACGTGCAATATGTGTTTCTGCTTACTAAGCCTGCTCTGGAACAGACTGGAGAAAAGGAGGTAAATGATTAGTCCTGAGAAGGAACAGTAGCTGCTGGGCTGTGCACAGCAGTTGCAGAGCTGCCGTGCCTCCCTCTTGATGCTGTGAGTTTGCCATGTCCGAAGGACATCCCTCTCCTGTCAGTGCTTCCCTGATTGACTGGTTCTTCATGGATGTTCTGCTCTCTCCATCTGTCACTGCTCAAATACAAAGCCAGAGCTGAAGAAGCTGGACTCAGAGCAGAGGAACGTTTGTTGTTTTCTTGAGCGTACACATGCCCCTGGTGAGTGGAGAGGGCCCCTGTGCCGACGGGCAGTGCTCTGAGGTGCTGCTGCCTGGACAAGGGGACAGGGGAGCACTGGCAGTTTCTAGCTGTATGGAACTCTTGTGCTGCCAGATCTTGGCTCTCCTCACTATATAAATCTCCTTAATTTTTTGGCTAGAACTTCGTCAGCTTTTTATGTGCGGATTCCAAAGGACTCCGCATGCTACATGTTGCAAAAGTAGAGAGCGTCAGAAGAGGACTGGCCAGTTCCTCGTTTCTTCACGTCTGTGATCTCAGACAATGCAGTTACTGTGATGTGAGACAGTGAATTAGTCATATTCCCTGCTCTGCACACGCAGCGTTTTCCTACTGGACACTGCAAACCTCATGAAAAATTGGTTAGAACTAGAACCTATTTCTGGAACCAGATGCCAAATCTGTAGCCAGTGACTTTTTCTACCTTTCTTGCAGAGAAGATTTGAATTTTCAGTCTGGAAACATTTATTTCAGCTCTAAATCCAGATCCATGTGGTCCCTGCTTTTTATCTTTCCTCGCACTGTGTTTCAGCTATTCTTTTTACTCAGTTTGCTTAGTTTGTTTCTAAGTAAAAGATGAGATCAGCTTTGGTGCAGTTCCAGGGGCCAGCCTTCTATAAAATACATGAGAGCCAAAGAAGTTCACATTGAGAGAAAACAGATCATAAATCACAGAATCGTAGAATGGTTAGAGTTGGAAGGAACCTTAAAGGTCATCGAGTTCCACCCCCCTGAGTCCTTAGTCATGAATTGTGCCTTATGGCTTATTATGGGTGCGGGGAGAGGGTGGAAATGCAGATTTCCACAATTTCTTGAAAATGTGTGAACAATGCTCTGGATCCCTGTTTAATTTGGCTTGAGAAGTAAGCAATAATGCAGGTTCCTTGCACAACTGCTTTGACCCAAGATGTGAGACAAATTTTGCCCTCACTATTATAGGTCTATCTCACATAGGCTTCAGCTGTACCTGTGCCCGTGTAACAGTGGGGTAGGCTTGTTTTAGGTTTCAGGGGGACTGAAACGTAGTCTGAGTAAAAGGTAATCAATTCTTCTTGAAAGATGAAACCAAACCATTTTTGATACTGACCTTTGTTAGTTCTGCTTCAGTGATGGCTGCTGTTGAGTGACTCCTGAATAGAAATAGTTATTCAATGATTTATTTTTTTTATCATTCTTTTATCTTTACAGATTAACTAATTGTGCTCATTTAACATTCTGTGTAGTTTTCCTTCCCATCAAACTGACTTAACTCTTCATGTTTATTTCAGAGACGCTGGTCTTATCCAGGTGATACTTTACAAATGTTTAGCGTCCTAATTTAAGATTATTTTAATTCAGAAAAGTGCACATAAAAGGCAGCAAATACGTTTTCTTGGAAAAGAGCTCCACATTCCAAAGGGCAGGTTAATTCCAAGCAGTAACTCCTGTGGTATTGCTCCAAGGGATGCTTGCACAATACCAGTGTTACCAGCATGGATTTGCAAATTCTGTGTCATGTGTTCTATTACCTGTTTCAATAGATTAGTAAATTGCTTGTGTTAAAAAGCCCTGAGAACAATTTGGCAGGTTGGTTTCTCCGTACATTAAATCATTACAAATATACCTTTAAGGGAAGCAAGATAATGATATGAAAGGCTGCCTTTCAAAAATACACAGTAGAGGGAATGAGACAGACAGTATGAACAGATTTGCCGTTCATTTTTAAGTATCACAGGATGCCGTTGTTCTAATCACATTTTCTTCTTGACAGGGAACTTTCCAGCCTTTACAACCACTGACATAGCCCATAGAACACAGAAAAATAGGTGTGCATCTGATAGACATTTAGTGACAGGCATTAGCTATTTTTGATACTATCCATGTGTGTTGGCTCCACATCAATAAAAGGACTGACACAACTGCACGCCTCCTGAAAATGCCATACCAGTGTCATAGGACATCACATTGCTGCGCCAAGGGCTGTCAACTGTGTAATATGGTTCAGCTGTTCTTTAATTTTCCTTTTTAGCCCAGATGTTTGTGCCAGCACTCAGACTGCAGCCGTATGAGCACCAGAGCATGCTGGAATAAAAATTTTATGTGACTGGATTCCTTTTCATTTAGTGCTTGATAGTGAGTCACTGAACTGTTGAATTAGGTATTTATTCTTCATTGACTAGGTCAGAAAAATGGTGTATTTATCACATGGATTCTTTCACTGTCACTGCTCTAAGTTTGCAAAGAAGGGGACAGAGGATTAGGTTTATTAATAAATATACATGTTGTAAATAAGACCCAATTATTTTTGTTTCACTTTGGAATTTAGCTGAGAGGCATCTTCCTCCATCCACCTAGCAGCTAATCCCATTGCACAAAGTGTGCTAAATCTATTTTTCAAAAGCAGATTCTTTTTAATTGTGTTATTAAAAACATGACTGAAGCCTTGGGCACACAGAACAACTACTGCCAAGCAGAGGTAGCTTTATACAATTCAGTAATGGCAAAGAAGGTACAATCTGAACAGAAATTCTATTTAGAAGTGAGCAGTGTGTTCCATTGTTTATGCTCTGCTAATGTCTGCTAATAATTGAGAAGCACACTGCAAAAGATAAGTGGTTAAATTTGAGACCAAGGTTTGATACAAACCCCGTGAAACCAAGGGAGTCTTTTGAAATATTTCAGCAGACTTTGTATTCAAAGTGAAAGGAATGTGAGGAGAATACGCTGCTCTGCCCGTTGGATGAGCTGAGTTTTACCCTTGTGGGCTGTGTTCGTCCACCCGAACAGGCTGAAGGAATCCAGCCGGGGTCACAGGGACCCTTCGTAGGGAGAGATCCTGAATGAGACTGAGAGAGCAAAAAAAAAACCAACCCAACCAACATCATGTTGCAGTGTTTGTCTCCTTTCTCCCGATTTTGTCTGAGGAGTGAAAAATAATTCCAGGTTTAATATGCTGTGCTGTTTAGGAAAGGGATGGTGTTGGCAACAGCGACTACTTCCACATTATCTATACAAGGGAGGTCTAAGTCTTGCTGCAGATTTCTCGTCAGTGGTTTGAATGGTGGGACTTATCTCTACTGCTTCCTGGTTTGCTGGTGTCAAAGAAAATATATAGTCAAATGCAAAAAAATAGTCCCTTTAATAATGTACTGAACTAATTTTGGGGCTGGGAAAACACCAATGTATTAGAGTCATTAACATCACACAAATACGGCCCCAGAGGTCGTTAGGTCTGTACAGGAGCTTGATCCATTTGGGACCAGGCTTTTGTGTGTATGAAAAACAAGGTCATATTAAATTAGAAAGAAAAACTCCCTCTTGTTAGAGTGATGGTGGAAGAAAGTGTACAGGGCATAACCTACAGACTCATTGCAGACGCCAGAGAGCCCTCTGCTCCCTGCTGCCATGTGTGCGGGCGAGTTACCAACTGACCGTGGGCGTTCTGAGGGAGCTGATGCCTCCCAGATGTTCCTATTGAGTAACACAACTGAACTAAATAAGTGGGACCTAACAAATCAAAAAAGTAAAAGGGTTTAACACTGGTGAAGCAGCCTAGCTTTCTCTGAGCATCAGAACACCAGAGTTAATCTGAAATATGTTCAGAAAGTGTTTGAAACCAAACAGCCGGTTCATTTACAAACTCTGAAACACAGGAAAACTAACACAGGCTAAAATGAAATAGCAGATTCATTTTCACAGAATCACAGAATTATATGGGGCTGGAAGGGACCTCTGGAGATCATCTAATCCTATCCCCTGCCAGAGCAGGACCACCCAGAGCAGGTCCCACAGGAACGTGTCCAGGCGGGGTTTGAATGTCTCCAGAGACGGAGATTTGACCACCTCCCTGGGCAGCCTCTTCCAGGGCTCTGCCACCCTCACAGGAAAGAAGTTCCTCCTCATGTTTAGGTGGAACTCCTTACATTCAAGTTTGTGCTCGTTTCCTCTTGTCCTGTCCCTTGGCACCACTGAAAAAAAAACTGGCCCCGTCCTCCTGACACCCACCCTTTAAGTATTTATAGGTGTTGATCAGATCCCCCCTCAGCCTTCTCTTCTCCAGACTAAAAAGACCCAAGTCAAGCAGCCTCTCCTCGTAAGAGAGATGCTCCGGGCCCCTCATCATCTTTGTAGCCCTCTGCTGTCCCCTCTCCAGCAGTTCCCTGTCCTTCTTGAACTGGGGAGCCCAGAACTGGTCCCAGTGCTCCAGATGGGGCCTCCCCAGGGCAGGGCAGAGGGGCAGGATGACTCCCTCCACCTGCTGGTCACGCTCTTCTTGATGTACCCCAGGATGCCGTTGGCCTTCTTGGCCACAAGGGCACATTGCTGGCTCATGGGCATCCTGTTGTCCACCAGGACTCCCAGATCTTTTTCTTCAGAGCTGCTGTCCAGCAGGTTACCCCCAGCCTGTACTGGTGCAGGGGGTTATTCCTCCCCAGGTGCAGGACTCTACACTTGCCCTTGTAACTTTGTAATTTTGGTAACTTAAAGCCATTCCAGGTGCAAGGTGGCATTACAGATTTTCTGTAACCGTTTGCGAGTCACTGAAGATGCCATGCATCCGTCCCGAACATGTCAGTACATTGTCAGTCTGCTGCTCGGAGATCTTACATGGGTTCTGTCTCTATTGTGCATATCATTATTGCTAAGCGTTGTTATTCTTACCAAAGTGACCTTGAGGAAAATGACAGTTTCACAAAAGACTAAATATAGTGTCACAAAGTTGAGAGAAAATGGGGTAATTACAGAGAAGCAAGTTCAAGGTGGTTTGCATAGATCAAAGCCTATAATGTATGTGAAGTGGGCTCGTAACATTCAGTGCATACTACATGAGGGGGAAAGTTGAGACTAAAATCTTTGTAATACCTGTAATCTTTTCCACATAATACAAGCACAAAGAAATGTTTGGAAGAAGATCGATGGTCTTTTCTAACGGTTCTCTAGCAGCCTGACACCTTTTTAGGGAGTCAGCTCAGGGTAGTGGTACGGAATTATATTCTAACATTATATCTTACTTTCAGGTGGTACTTAAAAATAAACCAAATTTCCATTATTCAGAGTGAAATCAGCAGTTAGTAGTCAGAAGAGTTCAAAGGCTGGTCTTTGGGTAGTCATGAAGGAAGCTTGGTTAGGTCTGCACACTACAACTTAGAAATAATGATACCAATAGTGGGAGCTGGTGTGTGCTTGATCCTCAAAGAGAAATAATGGTGCAGGTGAAAATGGCTTGGAGAAGAAATCCTGCTTAGAAGTGGAGAAAAGAAGGTTAAAAATTCAATACAAACCTCTCTTCCCATTCAGTGCTATGGTTCATGCTGGCATTTAATGCATAAGTTGCCAGGTGTGGCCCTAAAAACCAAAAAATGGGGCAGTTGCCAAGTGAGAGGTCGGGAAATGTTTTCATTTGCAAAATGAGGGTTTGTTTCCATTCTGAGTGCAAATGGAGTCCATTAGATTCAGTTGCACCCTGTGTATTTCTGTCACACGCCCAGGTAATCTCATTAATTTCAATGCCAGTGTGGTTGTCTGAGTGCTCTTTGTCTACATAGTTAGCTCCTCTTCTTTCCCCTTTTAATAGCTGTTATTTTTAAAGTCCGTTACATCATATTTTGGATAGAAGCCAGATATACATGCCCTGAAGGTAAAAGCGAACTGGCTTGCTCTCTTACTGATTCATCCATATCTTAGTTCTGTTTAGTTTGGTTTATATTTTAGTTTTTCATTAGGAAATTTACAAATCAATACTCTTCAGTGGTCATCAACAAAGATTGAAACGGTCCATTAGGGGCGATACATTTTCATGCTGGCCTGTTTCAACTACTAATTATGTACACTTGACTAAAATGTTAAAAGAGATGTGTATATTTGCAGCTTGGGTGCACGGCGACCCCAGGAAAGTGATTTATCCGACTGACAGCTATGGGCAGTTCTGTGGTCAGAAAGACACCATCAATGAGTGAGTACTAAATCCATTCACAGACCTTTATTACTCACACACTGTGAATAAGATGTGAGGTTTCAAATCTCTTTGTCTGCTTGGGGTTCCTGTGGGAAGTTAAATAGACGGCGGCACTCTTACTGTGTCCACTCCAAATAAAGTTCAAAAATAGATGAGTTGCTCAGTGCAAATCTAGACCCAAATTATTACTATAATGCAGTTGTTTTTATAATTCAGAGAGTATTTTTGGTAAAGTCTCAACTTAAAGATTGCATCACTAATTGCATAGAAAGTGACTGCCAAAGTTTGGATAGTTAATAGCAGTGATTCTTCTGTCCACCTTGGGATAAGAGTAGTCCTAAAGCATTGAAGTCTGGCTCTCAGTTTTTCTCAACATGTGCCAAATAACAGAAAAGACCATAAGGAAAAACTTGGGTTTTTTTCTGGTGTTATATCCAGTGCCGGTAGAGAGGAGGTTGAGCGGTCTGGGAGACAGGCAGATGTAACCATGCCTTCCTTGGGGATATCAGGCACACATCTCTATTTACTTGTCTCAGTTTACCAGACTTTAAATTTTGACTTGTGAGAGTTAAATTAATTAGTTGATATCAGCAGAGTACTTCTGCGTGAAAATAAGGGCTCAGGAAAGAAAGATGTTGCATCAATGTTTTCTCTGCAAATCTAAGTGTTTTATGACACAGAATTTAAAAAGTAGTTTTGGGTTTTCCCTCATTTTCTCCCTTCTAAAAAGTAAGCGTTACGGACCCTTTGTGCCCTTGTTACTGTCAAGAAGCTGGATGCTCTGCAGGAAGTAAAAGAGAAGGTAGTGTTTGTTAACAGCTCTTTGCTGCTTCTTTCTTCTCCCGTTTAGTTTTCTGGGAAAAAACCTGAGGAAACCCCTGCACCAAGGGCAGTTCAGAATGGGAGGAGCAGGAGACAGGGCGTGGAGCAGAGGCAAAGCCAGGACTTTGTATCTCTCGAGGCTTTTCGCAGAGGAAACAGACTGGATAGTGCAAGAAGATCTGTTTCGCCCTCCAACTAAGATTCCTCACAGCAGTTGTGGGAGAGTCCAACTTCCCAAAGATGAAAAATGAGAAGAAAACGTTGTAGCATTGTGCGTGTTCCCCTCACTGCACCCCTCCTTCCTCACCCCCCGGTTTGTCCTGGGTCCCCTCTGTGGTCTGTAGGAAGCGGTGGGAGTCTCAGACATCACGCACTGTGTGGTGTGTAGCCAGGTGCTTCTCTCTGATCCTCATCATCCACTCCCATTCCCGCTTTCTCTTTGTTACTCAAGTCTTCCCTTTAGTTATTTCTTGCAGTGTGGTTTCCAGTTTGTATTCATGAATGTCCCTCCATATAAATGATTGCTGGAAAATAATACAGCTACTGAGGCTGCTACATTGAGGAGTTTCTTATAAAAATATAAGCCAAAAGAGACATAATACAACTTACTGAAGAAGCAAGAGCATTTCTGGCAGTAGGTCAGGAGGCCTCTCTGGTCCCTAGGAGTGGAGGTGCGGGATGTGCTTGTTGGGCCTTCACTGATACCATTGTCAGATGTTACAGACACCCTGAAAGTAGGTGGTGGAAAAGGCCAGCCCAGGACTGCGATGTTCCAAAGTCCTCAGCAGCTGAGACATGTTCCTTGGAAGGTGATCACAGCCTCCATGTTTGAATCTTGTGCTTGGCACAAGCATTCCCAGCAATCTCACTGAGGGGCAGAAAAGAGAAGCTAAAACCCAAGCCAACACTCACAGCTCATGCAAACCAATGAATTCCATGCAGTCAAATTAATTCTACCTTGAGTTGTCACAAGAGTCTCAGGCCTCTTTGTGACTCCCTGTAACCTCTAAACTTGTTTTGCCTTCTACAGACCACATTGTCATCACAGAATATAACACAATTTCATTATAGAGAATACAGAGCTAGTTCTCGGTGGCTGTTTTCTTGTGTTATGTATATGTTTAAACTTTATTTTCTGCTGTCAGGCTAAGACACAAGAAAAAAAAATATTCATTAATGTCCTTGAGCAGCTCACAGATTATAAATACTGTCAAGAAACTATTGAACAACGACATTTCAGTCCAAAATTTTATTCTATTGATTTGAAGAAATAACAACTGACGATAATGAATTGCATTTGCCAGGATGCATGTTTTGTTAAACAGTGCACAGGAGAACATACCTTAGTGAAAACAATTTAACCTTATAGAATGTCAGGCAGCTGAGCTAATCCCAGTTTCAAAGGGAGCTTGGGTGTGCTGTGATGCTGTATCGTGGCTTTGAAGGCACAGGCATATTCAGCAGTAGGTGAGACCGCGTGCTGGTGGAAGGTGAGAGGATGTGTTCTGGACTGGAGGAGACAGTGGGGAGATGTGAGAGCAGGACTGGTGCCAAGTCAAGAGATGGCAGAGGGACAGCCTGGTTTGCCCAGGCACATGTCATTGTTAATGCCGTCCTTCTCCCTCTGTGCTCATTGCCACGGTGGGTCAGACACCAGGTGCTGTCTTCTCTTGCACATCACGGGCCATAGAGGGACAAGTGCACTGTTATTTCTTGTGGGGACACTGTCTGTCCTGGCATGGCTAGCTGGCTTCGAAGTCTCCTGTAAAAAGGGCAGGACTACTGCCACACCATCTTCATTAGAGCTGTCTGACAATCTTCTGACGTAGCAATGATTAAGGGCATATTATTCTGTCTTCAAAACCCAGATGTTTTAATACAAAGATCTTCGGGTAATCAGTTTTCAACAAATCCAAACTGAGGTGAAAGCTACCTGAAGGTCCCAAGTTCCAGAAGCTGTCAGGTGTGTGGATTCTGGGGTGCAGAGTCCCTTCTTTACATAAAAGGGGTTTATCCGCGTTATTAGCAGATGCTGTCATCATTCTGCCTCCTGGAGTGCTGCTTTCACTTTCCAACCATGAAAAGCTTTTGGTTGATTTTGGTGCCACCTTCTGATCAATAGAAAATAGGCAGCTTTTGCAGTGCAGCATTTGCTGATGGTGATTTTGCATGCCGTACATACACAGAATGGTCAGTGTAAGCAAAGGGGCCAGTGTTTTTGCAGGATATTTTACAGACCTCACTTCATAGAGGCAGGACTACAGATTCCTGTAACAGTGCCTGGGGTTGTTTCAGCCTAAAACCTTGCTGTGGCAAAAACTTCTCAAATACTTCTGGTTTCAGAGATGTCTTGGCACAGAATGTTCAGGGCTGCTTGGGATTTGGTTTATTTTGTCTTGTGTTTACACTATGACTGTTCACAGTAACAGAATTTAAATCTTGATGGATACTATACATTTTCGAATGGTAGGATATATGTGCACCCATATTTATAACATTAATTATCTTATATTCACTTCCATAGGAACAAGACCATTTTGTTTTACTTTAACATTCTGAAATGTGCCAGCCCCGTAGTGTTAATAAACCTACAGTGCCCTACAACACAGGTGAGTGAAATACAGTGATGAAATATTTTCCCTGCCTCTTAGTCATGGTGCTTAAGAACTAGATGTAGATTTGTTTGGATTTTAAAATTGCTGTTCATATCCTTCAAAATACAGTATGTTTGTTTTATAGATAAAATGCATAGTGCACGGTCTCTGTAGCCTGTAATGGTCAGAAAAAATAAATAGAAATGCACGTGTTGTGTATTTTGGATAAGAGTTGACAAAATATGGTCTGTTTAGTTGAATACAGCAATTTGTTACCTATGAATTCATCACAGACAGCTATCCAGGAGTAATCAGTGCATGCAGAAAATGATTGAGGTCTAGGGTTTTCCAAACTAGACATGTTCAAGAAAATGTGTATATCCCCAGTGACAGGAGTGTTTGGGCCTGGTGAGATACTGTGGCACTTTCAAAATTGAAGATCTTGAAAGCCTGTTCTTGCCTTATGCCACAATTTGTACTCCCTCAGCTGTGCTGCGACTTCTCGTGAGATTGTGAAATAAGCCCAGCCACTGAACTTGTATGGGTTAAAATTATCCTCCTCATCTTTTTTGCATGAGACCTGGTTTGTTGAACAATTTCTCAGCCAGTTATGTCAGTTCATCTTAGGAGGCAACAACTTAGGGTGTGTGGCAGGTCAGAGGAATGAGGTGCAGGACTGCTGTCATCCAGCTTTGCTGCCAAAGTAATTGTGCTGTGTAATTAAGCTGCTGGTGACGGAGGATGGTCCCAGCCATATTGACAACATTCGGTGAAGTCCAGTATTAATTTGAATGAGGGTTGTTATATGGTAACCAATTTATTGATTACAAATGCGTCAGGACAAAATCTTAATTGTGTATTTATTTGATTGTCATTGTAAAATGTTTCCCATTCCAGCTTGCCCTTACTCCTGATCCCTGTCCTTGATAGATGTTTCTGGCCTGTCAGTTAGTGCAACTGTATGGACTATTCGACACAGCTGAAGAGGTGGAAATCTCTGACAAGTCTTCCTTGTGCAAGAACCCCCTTAGCACTGAACTGTTGGTGTCAGAATGGAAACTCTTTCTATCAGCAGCAGATTTGCTTCAGGAACCCCCATCTGTCCACACACAGACACCAGCAGTGTTACCCTGCAGTCCTTAGACTCTGTTTTGGGAGGAATTCAGCCTGCTTAGAAAAACTGAGGTCATTGTGTGGGATTTGGTGAAGGTGCTCATCGGTCAAGTAAGGTGAAATACTTGTTGAAGGAAAGCTGGGGGAGCAAAACAGCTATTTTGTTTCTTTTCAGACATATATCTCCAAAATTGAGAATGTTCTTGGATGTTATTTGCTACTGCAGATGGTTAATTCCCTAGTCTTTTGTGAAAATCTTTGTTTGATAATTCCTCCTTTGAACTGCAGACATGGTCTTTCTGTCATTCCTGTCCCATTTGTGTGAAATAGCAGGAGAAAAAAACCCCAAGAACTGGCATGGGAAGAACTTTGTTTCTTGAGTGAGACTGTGGAATGGCAAATTGTTATTAAAGTTCACTGCATCCATGGACAGCACATTTCACTGCCCGTTTCATAGATGGGAAACTGAGGTTATAGTGAAGTGTGTACTTGTTGGTCGCCTGCTCTCCCAGCAAGGACAAAACTCTCCTTTCTCTGTTCCTGGGGCTGTGAGTAGTACATAGGACTGGAGTACTCGTCTATTAGTCCCTCTTGAAGTCCCTCTTGAAGCTTCTGCCCTGACCTTAGTTACCTTTGGGTGATTTACACCTGACCTGACTTGAACAATTTCTGTGGAGATGTATTTGCCTGAAGAAATTTTGTAGAAGGGTGGGACAATTTTAGCTGGATGAGACTTTTTAAAATAGATTTCTCCTTATAAATGTAATAGAAATAAGGCATGTGTATCTGTGACGGCAGCTGCTGCTCCACCTTGCTTGTGTGCACTGCTGCTGGTGGAAGTAGAGAAGGACCCAACAGACTTTTTTCCTGGTGTTCAAAAAAATACTTTTTTTCAACAGACTGAAAGCTCTGCATATCTACCAGAATGCTTAGAACCTAAGAAGACACTTCTTACTCCAGATAAGAGGAGAGACTTTGAAAGTGTATTCATCAGAGATTTTTTTTGAGTATTCATTAGGGAATTGAAAGGAAAACATATGTCCTTCCTAAATTCTGCAGTGAACATTACTGAAGGCAATTCCATAAAACAATGCGCTTTTATAGGTGGCCTTTTTCTTGCTTTTTAGTTGCACTGACTTTCCTTATCTTTCTCTACCCTCAGTGTGTCTTTACTATTTTTTTTCTCTTTTTGCAGCTTTGTGTCTCAAAGTGCCCAGACAGGTTCGCAACCTACATTGATGTTCAGGCTTCCTACAGATATAAACCAGATCAGTGGAATTACTTCAGGCAGTTCTGCAAACCTGGTTTTAACAATCCTCGCAAGGTGTGTATGTATCAGTACTTTTTTTTTTTTTTTCAAAGCAATATGTAATATGCACGATTTTACTGATCTACATCAAAGCTTTGAATTATTCTGATTTCACCATATAAGAAGTTGTCCCATATATATGGTTTGACAGTGATTTATTCAGGGGTGAAAGCCTTGTCTGCACACCAGCCCCTGCACTCTTTGCTTAAAAGAATATTTGCAGCTCCCCATGCAGTCGCAGTACGGTGGCAAGCCGTGTCCTTTAGTACTGAGGTGCTCCACAGCAGCACAGCAGAGTAACTCAAACCAGGTCTTAAGGCTCCTGAATCATCTATAGCTACTTAGTAATTTAGCTAGGAAAATCAATCTATCCTTATGTAGCTGATTTTACACTCAAATATACAGTGTTATTTCTCTCATCTTTAAAACACTTTGCAATTCAGCTATTTTAATTCTGTTAAATTCTTACTCTTCCTTAAGAGAGAAGGTGAAAGGGAGCATTCCTCTTCAAGAACAGTTGTCCAGTCACTTCTGGCTTAGATACTGATCCTAATGAACAAGTCTTTTCTTTTTTGTCAGTGGAAAAGGAAAGAAGAATAGTCTTTGCCCAAATCTCAATGACAGTTTGGATTCTCACGTCATGAATGTATCTTGCAGCTCCACCAGTCAAGTTCGGGCATGGAGGCTACAACTTCCAGTTTGGGGCATTTTCTCAGACTGGGTGAGAAACAAAAACCACACAGTTATTCTACTATGTATTCAGCATTCCTATTTTTCCCCTTTTTAGTCTGTTGCTCAAGTTCTACGTGATGAAGATTGTCCTTCGATGATCATTCCAAGCAGGCCTTGTGAGTGGTTCTACTTCTTACACACATCTTAGCAGATTGTAAGCGTTCACATTAAAGCACAACTCCAGCCTGAAAAGTGTTTTGTGGTAAGGTCATTAGGAGCTGTCTGTTATCTGACAGTGATGTCCATTCAATTTTAAACAGTTTGAAAGTGTAAAGATTTGTTATTATTTTTTCTAACTGCCATCTGTGAATGATCAGCATGTGATTGAGTCAAGCTGACCTCTTTCTTGCTCTTGAATCATCACTGATAACAAAAGGTTTGCAGCTGAAATTGTGCCTCCCAAAACATGGGAGTGAGCAGCCCCATTGGTGTCAAGGACATGCTAGGATGGTAGGGAGGACCCTGTGGCCAGATGCTGATGTTCAGGTGATGCCTGAGCCCAGTTACAACCCAGCTGATGTTCCAGTTGCAGCACTGGCTGTACAGGGCGTACAGAGGAATTTAGGGGCCAAAAAGTGTTTCTGTCACGATGGTCAGCAGGTATTTCAGAGCAGATAACCACAGGTCTCAGAGGTGATCTCAGCTGCAGAAGTGTAATGTCAAGAGTGTCTGTCACTTACCCAGAAGCTCAAGCAAATCAGAAATTGCAGTTTAATTTTCCATGCTTTAAAATAGACATCTTGTAAACCAGGGACGGGTTATCAAAAAAGAGAAAATATGGATTAAATTTAAAAAAAAATAAGAATTTGTATGAAAAACTGATGTACTGACCCAAAAGACAGAAAATAATTTACAAAGAAGCTATTATCTTCTTTTACAATACAACAAGTGGCAAAGATTACAGAGGGAGGGAAAGACCTGTTATTTGATTATTTCCTCAGAATAATTGGTGGGACAGGTGTTCTAGACTGAGTATTGAACCCTGGCATCAGTAGTTGTTGGAACTTGGTAAGGAAAGCACAGAATTGTTATATAAAGTTTAAGTACAGTGGTGTCAGAGGACTGACGTGCGCTTCCTTTTGGCATGAAAAATGGGACCTTTTGCAGCAAAGAGCAGGGCAGCATAGATGAGTATGTAAATAGCTCTCCTTTTTTCTCTCTTTTATAATCTCCTCCTCCATCTGTCTAACCAATAGTTTCTGTCTTTTTTCCATTGCTTCCTCTCCAAGAAAATCTGGTGATAGTGGCTGATGCTGCAGCTCATCTGGCATATGAGGAACTGGCACCCGCTGTTGTGTCTTGTTTTGGGTGCTAATACCATTCGTGACCAGTCTGTCCCTGGGGGTGGGTTTCATTATTAGCATGAAATGGTATATTTGAGAAGCTGCAGTTTTTTTGTAAACTGCCCAGGTACTGACAGAGAGTAAGTTTGGCATTTATTACAAATTCTTAAACTGCTACAGATGCTGCTGTTGTTATTTGGTAGCACCTAGAATCTCCAGGTGAAAGCTATGATCCCACCATCCCTGAGCTCGGACACAAAGCCCCAGAGCATAAAAATCATGATCTTGACTATAAAGACTCTTCCAAGACTTGTCAAAGTCAACATATCATTAGATAAACAGGTGAAAAACAATTGACTGTCAATCTGAAGTGATTTAAATATGTTACAAAAGACAAGTGATGAAAGTGGAGCTTGGCATGAAATGTAACATGCATGTTTTGTTTTGATATTTTGAATAGTTCTTAAGAGATGCTTCCCAGACTTCTCCACAAAGAATGGTGTGCTAACCGTGGCAAATCAGACTACGTTCAGAGATGGAAGAGGAAAAACAAGAAATGTAACTGATCTCAGGGAAGCTGCAAAGTATGTTTTATCCTTCTTCAGTGCTCATTTGTTGGATTCTGAGATTATGAAATAATTTAGGAACTGAAAAAATAATCAGAATCTGTTGTATCAAATGGCTGAGGGTACACCGGCAGGACCTGCTGGTAAATGGTCTCTCTGTCCCTGGGCACTTGCAAAGTTCCAGTAAGGAAAAACCATCACCGTGGTATGCAGAAATGAGCAAGGAGCCAGAAGTTTCATTCTGATTGTCTCAGAATGAATATCAGTTTTTAAAGCATTCTTGTTGTTTTTCCTGGCAAAAATTAGTATTGAAGAAAGGTAAAGGAGATTCAAAATGAAATGCTGCAGGACTGAGGCGAGCCAGCAATGGCCTCAGCTGTTCCTTCCTGTGATGGACTTTCCACTAACATGGACTGTCCTAGTACTTGGGGCATCTCGCCTTGTCGGAGAGCTCCTGGTTTTAGTGCATGTCTAAAGGTCAAAAAGCCACGTACTGGGCTCTGGTGCATGACAGCACCTCCCTTGCAGATGGACAGCAAGTATCTCCATGCCTGGTCATCAACCGGGATGAGAGACAACTGCTGCAATAGCCTCACTTTTCCAGCTGCTGCCGGTCCTCAGCCTGTCTGGAGCACGGGGTGCCTTTTGTTACCTCCCAATCCAGGGCTACCACATTCCAGCATTTTACCACACTGATGACACCTGCATCTTATCAGGTTCCTTTCTTCTGGTATCTACAGCTACGTTGTCTGTTCTTTGATAAGAAGATCCTTCATTTCTTCTTGGGAAAATACTAACATGGGCAAGCACTTCGCAGGACAGGAAAGCGGTTCTGTAAAGCCAACCTTTTGCTTCACTGAGCTGTTTTCTCCTTCTTTTATTAGCAGTTCTAAAGTCACAGCTGTTTGGCTCTTGGTACATTGCAGATCTTAATAGTATACACCTTTCTTGTGACATAAAAAGCAATTATATCTATCGATAGTTAGTACTCATAAGGCTTTCTTAAAAAGCTTTTGCAGGAGCTATGTAGACATTTGTACACAGGTTTTTTCTTTGGTGTAACTGTGATTGATGTTGGCTTGCTTACAGAACTGGGGCTGTAGGATGGTAATATACTCATATCACTGGCAAAGATATTTCAAATTCTTTCAGTGAGCCTATTTGTTGTTTAAATAATTCTGCTTTTCTACTCAAAGCAACGTTTTCTTTGGTTTGTCTTTTCTCAGTGGCATCAATAGTGTCCTGGATGCAAGATCAGTTGGAGTGAAAATTTTTGAAGACTATGCCATTTCTTGGTATTGGATTTTAATGTAAGATTTTCATGGATATTTTAATTTTTTCCAAATTCACTTTGGAGCTTGCAGGGAATTAAGAAATAGGTCTTGTATTTGTACCAATCCTACTTTTAAACTCAAGGAACAAATGTAATTTCCTTTCCTTACATGATAATCAAATTTTTATGGTTCTGTAGGTGAGGTGAGGATAGCACAGCATACATGCAGGGAGTCTCACTTGTTCTAGCTTTTTAATGTCCTACCATGCAGAAAAACAGGAGATGCTGTCTTCTGTTGCAGGACCCATCTGTCTGGTAATTCCAAAACTGAAAAATCTTAATTAAGAGACTTTCAAACCAAGTGCAGTTGCTAAGTGTCATTAGTATATATATATAAAATTCATAATATCTAAATTTGTACTAGCAATATATAGGTAAATCCATTATCATACATAAATCCTATATAAACCTATAAATCCAATGCAACACGCAAAGCAACATCAAGAGCAAAAAGCATTGAACAATATTAACTTTATCTTGCAATTGATACTCACTAATCACCAATTAGTAAAAATGCAGCACTGTAGCAAAAAAAGTAGCTATTTTGCTGAAGCAAACATGTAAGTATATGTGCATTCTTAGCCCATTAATACTGTTTTTGGTGGACTGGGGTGTTGATCAATTTAAACAGGAGCAGAAGTCTTTGCCACGTGAGAGTCTATAACATGCACTTATTAAGCATACGTTATTCAAGTCTGAATGCAAATCCACATCAATAAATACATAAAATTTGGGTCATAAACTTAATATGGAGAATTAGTCAGTTCAGAAACATAAGCTGTCAGCTTTTAAGGGTGTTCAGTCACTGGTGGGAGGACAGCTTTCTTACGGTCTGATACTGTGCTCACAATAGCCAGTGGCAAGAAACTCACTAGTATTCACCAAGCTCAGTTCTCTGTAGATCTCCTTCTGAAATCAGGCTTATGGTGCAGATTCTTTCAAATCACTGAACAGATAGGCTGGAGAGAAAATGGACCGTTTTTTGAACAGAAATTCTGAATACTGAAGCCACTTTCCACATTTCAGATACGAGATTTTTATAAGGAATTGTTGCTACTTTTAAAGTAGTTGGACAGAATTTTCTTCAGATTTTTCAACAAATGATAGTATACCTCAAATGATTCCTGGACAAACATATTTAAGTGCTAGAGTCTGGGTGATGATGATGAAGGCCCGATAGCGAGAGGAAGATGGATTAAAAATTAAATATGGGGTTGATCTAATCTTTTTAGCACGCCCCCAGAGAACTGCTGCTTTCAAGCCTCAGTTGAAGGGACCCAGTCTGTTGAGGACAGTTGTTATAAGGTACTCAGTTTTGGTGTTACTAGGACTAGGATAACTTTAGATAAAGGTAACTGATTGGTAACTAACATGTTAGCATGTTAGAGTGATAAACTCCAAAACTACAGCTTCTTTTTGAGGAATACATTCTGAATTTCAAACAAGCCATTCAGAAAGGGAAAATACATCGTACTAGGAAACCTTTAAAGGGCTAGAATTTAAGACCAGCTTAGAAAGGTTTAACTAAATAAGCTGATGTTCTTTTTCTTGTCCCTCTGCCCATCTGGCTTAGTTTGCCAAAAACACCTGGTTTCGGTTGTTCATGATCAGGCTGACCCATTTTTTATCTTTGGTAACTGGCTAAATAAGATGGGAATGTTCAGAAGAGAAGTTACTGAACACAGGCAAGAAGAGGTTTTAAATTTTTTTGAGCCTGTACTAATACAAAATTCTGAGAAATTAAATGTTCTGTGAAGCGTCTGAGCTGGATGTTTGTTGGATGGGTTTATTATTCACATTACTTTATTCACATTGCTTTAGAAAGCCTCACTGAGTACAAAGGCCTTTTGCAGTCATTTTTTCCTTTCTGACTTACTTGCTGGGAGTGAAGTGAAAACACTGATAACCAGAGACTGGATAAAGAGGAGACACTCTGTACATGTCTTTACTAGGGACCCCATTGAGAGCTCTCAACAGTTCCTTTTTTTGCATCATGGTGCCCTGATCATTTCCTCTTCTGATGGAGTCACTGGTTTTCCTCCTAGATTTTATTCCTTCTTCCTAGGAAAGATCCTAGAATGTTACTTTACTAACATTGTTTCTTTGCAAGTAGGGATTTTTGATGGAGGACACACAACAGCAGCCTCCCCTTATACAGGTATTCTTCCAGTTTAACTTTCTGGCCTGCAGACTGGGCCATGGGCTGGAAGAGGCAGTGAGTTGTTCGGCTGCTGCAAATGATCACGAAGGCGTTGTACGGGTCCCCTTGAACCCAAGAACCCAGTGTATGCAAACGCTTCTGCCCCTGCACTGCAAGATCATCATATATAAGCTGTTTGTAAGAGCAGATAATAGCCATGAGGATCTTTTTCATGGGGAAGATTCTGAACTACGTTTTTACAAATGACTCTCTTATGTGACATGAAGTGGCCCTCATTTGGAGTAATAGGCATGCGAGAAAGTGAAGATTTTCACACTTATTTTCCCTGTGTTTCTGTTTTTTATCTTTCTAGTGGGCTGTTCATTGCAATGATTGTGAGTCTGCTCTTCCTTGTGTTATTGAGGTTCACGGCTGGGGTTCTCTTCTGGATTTTCATCTTTGGTGTGATTGGAATTATAGGTTACGGTAGGTGTAATCTTCCAGCCCCTGTGGCTATTTTTCCTTATTGCTTAAGTTTGGGCAAGGAAAATCAGTAATTACATCAATTAAATGGTACAGCTGGGGGAATTAATGCCTAGTTTTAGACACAGTTAAGTGAGAAGGGCGTAAATGGCAGCAAAATTTAGTAAGAATCCATCTGTGCTGATAGTTAGCCCCAGATGTAGTAAGCTGAATTATCTACCCGCAGTATACTTAGTCTGTATTCACTTGTACTGATAGTTGTTCTCTGTATATGTGATGTTAAAGTTGATTACTCTAACAGTAATGCATTTTTGGTCTTTGCTTACCTGACATGCTGGGGACAAAACTCTTGGCTTGTAAACGACTTTTTAAAAAAAAAACTTGCCTTGGCACTCTTCAGAAACGCTGGTGATTATTGTTTGTTTTTTAACAGGCATCTGGCATTGTTACTGGGAGTATGATCATCTTAAAGGAATACCTGGATCTGACCTCACTGTTTACGATATTGGATTCCAGACAGACTTCAGAGTTTACCTGCAACTGAGGCAAACGTGGTTAGCATTTAGTAAGTACCTGTTAAACTTGGTATCTGCTAATGGATACTCAGGAGAACCATCACTGTCTTGCTACAGTTTCTGCCTTGTTAAATCTCCTCTTCTACATATGTCACTCAGAGAAGTAAGCAGAATTCTCTTTGTATTGTGCAAAAAATCTACTTTTTTGTAAGGAGACTAGTATTTCTCTAAGGGGAGATAATGCAATCACACTAGTGATGAGAGTGAAACATTCTTGCGTTATTAGCATCCCACTTCCTGTCTGTCGGGCTTCAGAGAGGGCAATTAGAAGGCAGTAACTGAGTTAGTCCTGATGAAGTTGTATAAGGAGGGGTATTTTTCTCTCACCATCTGTTTATTCTCCCTCTTTGAAGACCCCAGAAATGAGAATAATAACTCCACATCTTTGTAGAACTGTTTACATTCAGGTCACTGAATTTTCTTTGAGGCTGATCTAAGACTGTGGAATGAACCGTTGCAAATTTCATCACCTTTATTTTCAAAAGTGCTTCATTGCCTTTTCCTACAAGGGTAGTGTATTTAAAACAATATCAAATACTGTCAAATACTACTTGCGCTGCTGTTACTGCTGTATTAGAAGGCACCCAGACAGGAGCTGATGATCAATGGGACATAACCAAAAACACTGCCTCTCTCTATTGGGAGCAAAATGAATAGAGCAGTAGTTTACTGCTTAAATCTCCTGTCTCTGCTTTGTGTCTTCATTTAACTCTATGTTGGATCATTGAGCTATCATGGATCATTGAGAAGCATCTTCTACATACTGCTGAGGCACAGCTTTTTAGCATGCTGTCCCTAGAGAGTATCAGGACTTTATTATGCTTTTCCTTGTAACTCTCCAAGCTCTTCCCCTGCCTGATTCTTAGCAGCCCATGTGTAGTTTGTCCAGAGGCCAGTGTCACTCTCAGATGAGTAAATTGAGATACTCAGGAATTAAATTGATTTTCCAAAGTCACACAGCAAAGCAGTCAAATATCCTTGAAGAAAACATAGGTCCTCTTAGTTCTAGTCTAGAACGCATCGTGTACTGACATTGGTTTTCTTTTTTCACAAAGTTTGGGACAATCTACATTAACTTAACAGAGCTGAGCTGATATGACACCAACTTTAAAGCAACCTGATTATGTATTCCTCCATGGGGAACCATATCAAAAACAGGTGCTGAAATGCACGTAACAAAACTTTGTCTGTGGCTCTGAGCACTACAGCAGTCACTTGTCACCTGCAGTTGTGAAGGGTTGGGGTACTGGTAATACTTGGGATCGCAATTTAACATCATCTGTGACTGTCTAGGTGTGGATTCTGAGACTGCACCTAAGCTGTGGGACCAGAACCCAGTTCCCATGTCCCTTTGTAAACCTCCAGAGAAGCCAAGGCTTAGGGATATTACCCCTTCTCTCTCCCTCCGCAAAACCTCTTGGTTGCAGCCGGAGGAGACACGTCCTGCTGTGTGCAGCCTTCCACAGCGGTGGGGCTGGTTTAGATGCTGTCTGACCATTTGGAGCACCTGGAATTAATGGATCTGCCTCAGAGTCAGAGGAGATGTGCTTCAGGCATTAAAGACTGTCTTCTCTAGATGGAATCCAGATAATATATTTACTTTCTACTGCAGAAGTAGATTTTGTACAGAACTCAGACTGAAGCAGACTCTTTAAACCAGCTCTGGGTTATGATTCAAACACTGCTCATAAGTAAGGGAGAAAATGTTCTGGGACATGGTGCGCTCAGCTTTCTAAACACCATGTTGAGATACAAGTTTGTATGATTCCAGCAGCATAGCTGGAAAGTGAAAATAATTTGTCCAAACATGTCCTATCTTAGCCTGTTTTTTAACTCAAATGAGGTGAAAGGAGCTCATGCCAGGTTAATGCTCAAACAAACCTATTGATTTAAGTATACCTAAATGCTAGAATAATATATTAATCAGAAAAATGCACTCTTCTTGAAAAAGTTGACTCTTCACCACCTTTTTATTTATTCTATTGTCTCTAAATACTACAGATTAGCAGCGTTAGGGTATAAACATGCAGAATGCTTGTTTATGCAAAGCAGAATTTGTTTAGGGTGAACTTACAATACTACAATTACATTTAAGTAAATACTACAGGCCAAATACTACAGTCACATTTAAGTAAATTGTTGTCTTTGTCTGAGAATGGTATGTTCCATCTTTCTTATAAATGCTAATGTCAGGGTCCTATACATTCTGACTAACTCTGCATGTAGAACTTCCCTGCACTGCATTTTACAAATCTATGAAATGGGATTGAGTGGGCAAGTGCAGTGAGAGAAAGAAAGAACTACTCTAGCAGGGAATTTTATGGAGTTCATGAACAATAGTGTAAAATACAAGGGGAAAAAAAAAACAATTTACAGAGGCAGCATATTGGTTCATTTCTTGATAAATCTAACTGGTTTTGTTGGTTTGTTTTCAGTGATACTACTTTGTATTGTTGAAGTCATAATTATACTGATGCTGATCTTCCTAAGGAATCGGATCCGGATTGCTATTGCGCTGTTGAAGGAAGGCAGTAGGTATGTTTGTCTGATTTGAATATATTTTGAATTTTATTATGTGATCTCTAGGGTACCTGCTTCTTGAGCTTCATCTTGCACTACCAAGGGCAGAAAGTTGGGGGTTGAGGTACAACACTGGATTTGTTGAGCCAAACAGGTAGTAAAAGGAGTGCCAGTTCTCTGCTGATGAGGCTGTGCTTGTAAGAGCTTCCTCTTTTGCAGTCAGACATTTCTTCTCTCTCAGCTCCCTGCCTGAAGAGCACATACACGGTTAGTGGTACGTGTACCCTCAGTGCAAGGGGGTGCATCGGCAGAAATGCCAAGTGTGGTGCACTGTTGCCAGGAGCCCGGGACTGGGAGCTGCCAGCTTGGCTCTGCCATGGCCTCGTCTCAGGAGTGACATACTAGTAGTAGAGGACTGGTGGCGTTTGGGCTGTGGCTTTTGTTGAGGAAAGACTGGATTCTTCTGGCTCCAATCAAACGTTTGTGTGGTCATGCATAAATCTGCAGACAGAAAGGGAGACTTCCATTGTGATGAGGCGCAGTCCAAGAGACTTTCTTCAGCTCTGAGTAAAGAAGAAAGCAGAGCAGGATGTGAGACTTGAAGGCCCAGGAGACCTCTTCATTTTGCATTTGCTGAAATCTGCATAGACTTGTTCACAGTGTTTCCTGTTTTACACAGTGCTAAGAGTTCTTGTTTTAAAAAATGCGAATATAACAAAGGAGAAATGGACTTAAGACACCAGGCTTTTGGATTTTGTTGCGAATAGGCCAAGGCCTCACCAGCCTTGGAAGTAGAGCTCTGTTAGAGCACATGGAGTTAGCTCTAACTTCATCTGTGTGCACGTGCTTGTAGTTTTCTGCCATCTCTGTTGACATTGTGGTTCTCAGGAATCAGGATTTGGGATTTTTGTAATGAATTAAGAAATATTGAAGTTCTGCATTCAGCCAGGTACCTGTTTCCTGTGTTATGCTACTGTGCAATTAGAGCATTGCAATTAATTTTGGCAGCACTAAATTATACTCTTTAATTCCTGTTCATTAAAATCCAGGAACACTTTTAACACTCTGCTACACTTCTGTTCGCAGCCTTGACAGGTAGAAGGATTTCAGAAAGTTCATAAACTTCCTGCTGAGAAGTAATAACATTCTGCAGTTTTTCAGCAGCCTGGAAAGGACACTCGAGGCTGATGTTTTTACTGTCATGCATAATGCATGAGGTGAAACGCTATGTCATTACTGTAAACCTAACAGACCGTGCTCCGAATTCAGGAATATGAAAGCTAAGCTGCTGATGACTGGATATCAAATTACATTTTTCAATATCTTTTACTGCTCTTTCAAAAATATTACAATTATAAGGCTAATAATTGACTTGAAATCCATAGTTAGAAACGATTAACAGTTGTCGCTCAGTTTGTTGGAGTGTCTGTGGTCTTTGTGTTAACAAAGGCCCACCACTACCTGCTGAGCACTGCTCATATGTGGTGGTCATTTCTCAGGCAGCATAAGGCTGTGTCCTCTTGTGTGGCTCTGCGTGGACTTTTACTCGGACAGAGACTGATGTGTTGCTCTTCTCTTGATTGTGCAGGACAGTTCCCTTGCATTCCCCCAGCATTTACTAGTTTAGCAGCAAGAAATGAGTAAATTTGTCTCCTTTTACGTTCTGGAAACTGCCTCCTATAAAACAAATAGCAGCAGAAGCGCAACAAGTCATAGGAGAAATACTATAAGAAATAATAAGAGAGAAAAAGGCGTGAAATAAACTTTACATGGTCACTGGAAATAAAACTTAGTGTAACAGGAAAAGGCAGAAGAGAGGAGCATAAAGAGAACCTGTAAGCTTCAGTGAACAGAACGCGGGCTCTCTGATTGCACCCCGAGGGATTCCCGGCCGGAGGAGCTCGCCCCTGCCACCGCTGCAGCTGGTTTCCCAGAGGGGCTGGGCCAGCTCACCATCCTACAGAGCAGTCCCGGCACACTCGAGCTCCTGCTCGCTAGTTGCATTCCAGCCACAGGAAGCGTTAGTAGAATGTCAGCCTCTAAAACATCAGCCTTGGCGTTAAAAGGAGCTCTCTAAGCTGTTGGCAGTGAAAGGGCATTATTCATTCTGCCTGCCAGCAGCAAAGGTGAGCACCGCTCCTTTATGGCACGTGCAAGAGGAGTTAGTGCATCCTGGCATTACAAAGAAAAGCTGAATGGAATATCCCTGCCCCAGAATAGTTACTACCTAAAGCAGGAAAGGGGCTGGGAACAGAGTCCTCAAATACAAATTGGCAAGAGGTGATTTGAGGTGAGCAGGAGCTGAAGGAAGGGCTTAGGAACTGAGCAGAACGGGATGAGGAAATAAAGGGTGATGTCCGCAGCAGTCAGCAAGATGTGATTGAAACGGGTTTGTGACCTGGAAAGAGCAGGATCTCTGAAGCAGTAATGGAGAAGGAGAAAGTATAAGACAGGCTTGAACATGGTGAATTGATAAAGTTGACCGTAGTGCTACCAATAAAAGTGGAGTGGTAGAATGACAAAGTGAAGACATGAAGACATTTGAGGAAAGAATCTACAGTATTCTGAGATCCCAGCACTAGATTGTGCTACCACTGTCAACAAGTAGCTCAGAGAGGATGATGCTAGAAGAGAACTGTTAAAAAGCTTGTTGCTGAAATTGCTGTAGCTTACTGATATATTTTGTTTCTTTCATAGGGCTATTGGCTATATAATGTCTACATTGTTCTACCCGATCGTCACCTTCATACTCATTGCCATTTGTATTTCCTACTGGGCTGTGACAGCTGTGTATCCTTCTGTCCGTGTGTGTCTCTGGGGGAGCAGTCTTCTGTCTGTGAGAACAGATAAATCTCTGCTATTTCACCTTAATCAAACCAGCATTAAGAGGACTGTTGGGTCACTCAGGATATGCCGTACTGAGGCACGCTTCCTCACTGCACGTGTGCATGGCATGTACAAACCAGACAGTGAGTTTAATTTCTCTAAATTGCCCTAAAATTCACACGAAGGCAGGGGGATCATACAAGGCCTTGAGTACTAAATAAGGTTGACTTTAAGGGGTGAAAAAGATACTCAACAAAGAGTGAATATGGCCTTTAATGTGCCACATACTCTGTAGGCCTGGTGTGAATGGGGGTGGGTGGGCTCGCTCCAGGTGTGTTTAGTTCAGAAAATATAGGAAAGGCGTGAGAGAACATACAGTGCCCTGAGTCCTCACTAAATGGCATAACAGCCACCACTCTCTCTCTGTTCCTGGAACAGCAAGGGTTTGGCAAGGGATGGAGAAGGGGAAAATTGCTTTTTGAAAACAAATTGTTCTTTCACATGCAAAGAGGGTCAGTAGTTGCTGTTTAGGACAATGTTAATTTATGCTTTGTGTCTACTTCCACCAAAATATGATCAGTCAAAGAACTACTGCACCATCTGCCTTGTCGAAGGTGGATGTGCAGGAGAGATTGAGTCCGCTTTCAAGGTTTTGCACATTCTGATCAGGGGTTATTACAGCTCTGGGGTGGAGTTTGCGTCAGTTCTTTAAGTAACAAGAGTATTCAGTCTTGTCTGTCAACCCTTCATATACACCTCTGCATAGCAAGAGCGGTCTTCCTGCTATCTGCAGGAGTTCTTTAGAGCTGGTGGTTACGCCACTGCTCAAAGCCTACAGTTCTGTGATTCCTCCTTAAAATAATTCATCCAGTTTTCTGGCTACATCAGGAGAACCTGTGTATAAAGTAATGGCTAATCAAACACTGTGCAAGTATGCAAACCTGACTTGTGACCCAGAGGTAAGTGTAACTGTTTACCTATAGTGACAGCTATACTAATTTCATTTTATTAATCACTATTAAATGAAATGCTAGTAGAAAATGTGCATATTTTAAGTAATGATTCCTTATATTGAATCTGAAAATAGAGTTCAGATAATACTTCTTTGTTCAAAGCAGTTTACAGACATAAACTATTTTTTCTGCTAAACTGTCTTGTGAGGCAGGTAAATAATAAGTGTTCTAAGTTACAGGGTGAGACAAGAAGACATAGAAATACAGGTTTATTTGGAAAGGTGTTCTTGAATTCATGAGGATTCTATTTCATGGT
The DNA here is from genome assembly GCA_003697955.1 of Calidris pygmaea. Lineage (NCBI taxonomy): Eukaryota > Metazoa > Chordata > Aves > Charadriiformes > Scolopacidae > Calidris > Calidris pygmaea. The sequence goes on from QJSC01011266.1 coordinate 140,750, forward strand.
CCTCAAAAGGCAATGGAAGACTTTGAAAGCTGTGCCTCACATTTGCCCAAGAACCAGCCGTGTTTTGAAGCAGAAGTTTACCTGAATATTTAGGTTCTTTTGGCACAGAAATGACCTTTAGGAAGCTCCAAAAATATTTGTCTTTTGTTTTGTTTTGTCTTCAGTCAAATGTTTTGACTTGACTCTAGGGTTAAATTTAAGTATTCTTTTAAAGTAGAAATACTTATCACATGTTATATCAGGGTTATTTTCAGGTGTTTAAATTTCGATGTACTGCTGTGGTTATGTATATCCCAAACAATTCCCCACCCTGCTGATGTCTGAACACTAAAAAAGAAAGGGATTAGAAATTGACTGGTTTTATTTCATAACCAAACTAAGCAAATACATGAAATGAACAATAGAAACAGGGAAAAGTAGCTCAATGTAGAGACTACTCCTGTTTTAATACTCTGAGATAGGTAAGGGAAATTGTGACCACATCCACAGCTTGTATAAAATGGCATAGTTCAGTTGATTTCAATTCAATGGTGGTGATTTATCCAAACCGCAGATTTGGCTCTGGTTTTCAAGTAAGTAATTATTATTATTTTTTTGTGATCAGATTGTCTTTAATGAAACTGAAGCATTTATGTGTCTTAAAAGTAGACTGCTGAAATTCAGATTCCATTTATGTAGGTTTGAGGCATGTGGTGAATAACCCTGTTTGCTAACTGCATAAGTTATGCACCTGCATAAGACATTAATGTGAATCCTTAAATAGTGAACAGGTTATATAGCATTGGAGTGCAGCATCACGTGAGCTAACGAAACATCAAGCAGAATTATGTTACTTGTATTAAGCTGCTAAACTTCAGAGACCGTATATGCAGAATTCATTGCTTATCATTGTGTTGTTTATTTTTCTTTCTATACAGACTTTTAACAAAACCAACGTGACTAAATTGTGTCCAGGTGCTCAGTGTACTTTTGCTTTTTACGGAGGAGAAAGCCTGTACCATAAGTACATCTTCATCTTCCAGTTAGCCAACGCCTTTGTCTTTCTATGGCTGGTGAACTTTGCGATTGCGCTGGGTCAGTGTACCCTCGCCGGTGCCTTTGCCTCCTATTACTGGGCCTCTCGAAAACCAGCCGATATTCCACTGTGGCCGCTCTTTTCCTCGTTCGGACGAGCAATACGGTAAGACTGTGGAGCTGGATGGGAGCCTGGTCACCTATCCAACAGATGCTCATTTTACACCCAGGGAAGCCAGACTTGCAGTATCAAATGAGAAGGATTAGTCAGGGCTGTGGTGATCCCCGGCTGGCAGCCAAGGCCCACCCGGCCGCTCGCTCTCCCCCGTGGGATGTGGGGAGAATCGGGAGGGTGAGAGTGTGAAAATGTGTGGGCTGAGATAAAGACAGTTCCATGGGTAAAGCAAAGCTGTGTGCGCCAGCAAAGCACAACAAGGAATTCATTCCCTGCTCCCCATGGCAGGTGAGTGTTTGGCCGTCCCCAGGACAGCCGGGCTCCATCGCGCCTGACGGTGACTTGGGAAGGCAAATGCCATCCCTCCCAAAGTGTTCCTCTTCCTCCTCCTCCACCCCAGCTGTTGTTGCTGAGCAGGACACCATATGGTGTGGGACATCCCTTTGGCCAGCTGGGGTCAGCTCCTGGTGTCCCCCAGCCCATCGCTGGTGGGGCGAGGAGCAGAAAAAGCCTTGGTGCTGTGCGAGCACCGCTTGGCAGCAGCTAAAACAGCATTGTGTTACCAACACTGTTTTGGTCACGCATGCAGAACATAGACCCGTACTGGCTACTATGAAGAAAACTAGCTCTGTTCCATCAAAACCCAGTACAATCAGGAAAATGTAGGTGTTAGGGGGAGGCTGAATCCTGTAGCCTGATAGCGGCAAGGCTGCTGCGGCTCCATGGCCCCAAGCCCAACCCGTTACAAGGCCGAGCAGGTATTCCCGGAGGCGTACGCACCCAAAAACATGTATAGAGCACATACATACATAGCTGGCCACACACTGACAGAGACACACACAGCACTCAGACCATCACCAGAGGCTTCATCCTGTTCTCTCTGGCGGATCAGGATGAAGATCCATTAGTATGTGTAATTCCCACTAATGGACCTTCCTCCAGTTATAATTTTATTTATATATCTACACACAAACATGCGCATATACATATAATTGTACATAAACACATATGCACAACATAACAGTCATTTGTTTTGTTTTAGCTATCATACAGGTTCGCTGGCATTTGGAGCCTTAATTCTTGCAATTGTCCAGCTTATTAGAGTAATACTGGAGTACTTGGATCACAAACTGAAAGGTGAGATTTATGGATCTGCTCTAGGTTATTAAGACTTCCTTACTTTCCCAAGATGTTTCTTCAGCAATGAAGAAAGATTAATTCCACATTATTTTTAGCCATTGTAGTTCCATTTGAAGCCAGTGAATTTGTGCTGGTTTACTCAAACTGAGTCTATGTCCTTGGGAACTTAATGCAAAGTTCCTATGGGATGTGGGTCTGATCTACTTGAAAGCTAGTTAGCTAAATTTGGTTGAGAAAGAGAGTCCATACCTAGAAGAAAAAAAATAATGTTTCTGCTTTTGTCACAATTTCAGATTTTCTTCTGAATAGCTTTCTATGTTCTAAAGACTCTTCATGAGTTGGGCTCTTCTCCCAAGGAAGAGGCGACAGGACAAGAGGAAATGGCCTCAAGTTGTGCCAGGGGAGGTTCAGATTGGATATTAGGAAAAATGTTTGCACTGAAAGGATTATTAAGCCTTGGAATGGGCTGCCCAGGGAAGTGGTTGAGGCACCATCCCTGGAGGTATTCAAAAGATGGGTTGACATAGTGCTTAGTGACATGGTTTAGTGATGTGGGATTATTTTTTTTTTATCAGAGTTACATTGATGGTTGGAATAGATGATCTTAAAGGTCCCTTCCAACCTAGACAATTCTATGATTCAATGATTCTATGTATGATCTACTGTCTCCTTTTTTTTCAGGTACACAGAACTCCTTCACTAGATTTCTACTCTGCTGCCTCAAATGCTGTTTCTGGTGTTTGGAGAAATTCTTAAAATTTATAAACAGAAATGCCTACATCATGGTATGTGCTGTCTCTGCATGTGGTCTTCCCTATCCGGGACACTAAAATATCCTAGCCACTGCTAGTTGGTCAGCAGCCAGCAGTAATAGAATCTGCTGAATAAATAATGGGATTTATGGGAGTTTTCAGGAAATGCATGTGGTCCTACCATTAAAAAGTAAGATATTTTTTTTCCTTTTTCTGAACTCAGCCTCTTTTCATGCCTGTCCTTGTCCATCCCCCTCGTCACCCAAAGTAAGTGGGAAGGGATGGCATAACTGCTTAACTCCCCCCTCTGATTCAGCTATTGAAATCCTGATTTCAACACGGATACTAGCTTGTTTCGTATTGCATGTTGATGACACTGCTGTTTGGAGGCAGTATTTGAATAAGGAGGTCAGGAGGCATGTGGTATCTTTATTTCCTCCTGGAAGTTAAAAGCACAAATTCTACTAGCAGGAGTTTCCAGGAGAGAAATTCCAGATTTTCACTGAAATAAGCATGCACAGTGTACAGCCTAGGATGTTCTGACTTGAAGAAATTTCAGTGATTGAATGGTACAGTTGTTGTCTCAAAAGAGGTGGCTGTAATAGGTTCATTATAACCCGTTTTCATGCAATTGATGTTTCAAATGAATGCCATCTTGAAGAGGCAGTATTCTTTTTTACTATCTTTTTTACAGTTGCTAAACTGACTGCACTAAAAGCTGTTCTAGTATGTCTCACCCTTGTGGACACTATTCCAGGAAGGAGTTTTGTTCCTGAATAACTTTAGCTGCTTTACTTTATGCTGATGTAAATCCACTGACTTTGATAGTAGCATTGTTGATTTCTTAAGTGAGAGCGGCATCAGGTGCAAGGAGATACCTACAGGCCTCAACTCACTTCTGCTCTTCAAGTTCCACTGTCTATAAATCTAGCGTAGGTAACTCACAGCGAGAAGAATCCCTGAGCAAGTACCTTATTTGCTCTCCTTGGCAAATTAAGTACTGAGTCTACTGCCTGCAAGGTCACAAGGGGTGGCATGCTCATCACCAGGTGATTTGGAGGGGAAAGGTGGATGATGCTGTGTCCCAACCTGGTGGGAAGCACTGGGAAGTAGCAGGTGAATGGGGGCTTTACCTCCATCTGAGTTTCAAGGCCACATACTAGAGAGAATTATGCATTACACACAGTAAGACTCTGGCATACAAGGACGTATCCTAATGATTTAAAATACTTAACAGCTACTATTATTTTGCAGATTGCCATATATGGTAAAAACTTCTGCACGTCGGCGAAGGAAGCATTCTTTTTGCTCATGCGGAATGTGGTGAGGTAAGGGGCCGTCTCCCAGTCCTTGGAAATGTCAGGATTTCATGCTATTGCACTCTGAAGCCACAGTTCTTTCCTCTCCTGTGTCTCCTTCAAATGTTGCTGTAAGCTGCTTCTGTCCTCAGACATGGCCCTCACGTCAAATGCTCAGTGTGAGGCAGCAGGCTCTCCAGCACAGTAACCTGTGTGACTTTGATATAAGCTAACAGTTTTGTTGTGATTGCTCTTTTAAATTCTTAAGTGTCCAGTAGATTGCAATAGTGCCCCAAGGAACCGGAGAGGAGATCTATGGATGTACAGGAGTGGGTGCTCATCATCGGCTGTATGTGTATTTCCTGGGCTCGGGTCCACTCACTGTTTTTGAAAAGGAGAGCAGAAAGACCTACGTCTTCAGACTCATCCAGGAAGCTAATGGGGTGTCAGAGAGTGTAAAGAAGAGAGAGTACTTCGCTTTCAAAACCACTATCTTTAACATAGCCAGATCTCCCCTGGTGCTGGGAACTCCCCTGGCCCTTTTCCCCACTGCCAGGACTGCTGCCAAACTCCCCATTCTCATCAGTGCTTCTCTTCATTGCTCCTGGCTCTTCCTGTTCTACTGTGAGATCAAAAAATAATGGGAGAAAACTTAGGAGCAGGCTGTGCTGATGCAATAGCAGACAATCCAATTACCAAGCAAGAGACACAGTAAAACTGGTTTAGATTGTTAAGTGAAGGACTGGGAGGAGAGAGAGGCTGAAAGGCAGGAAAAAGGAAGCGATGCTTAATACAGAAGAGGGAAGGGTTGGAGATGGGGGAATTCTCCTGTGTCCCTGCATTGGTACTGTGCAGTGGTGTCCGCGCCGTGCGGGGCCTGTGCAATAGGAAGGTGAAACCATCTCCACTTGCTTTCAGAACATCACCCTCCTTTGTGCTTTTGCTTTTAATCAGTAAGAGCAATAGCTAAAAGCTTAGCTTTTAGCTATGTAATTTTGTTCAAAATTGTAAAAATTACATTTTCACATTAAAAAAATTACATTTTTTGTTCAAAAAATAATTTTGTTTCAAATGGACATCATTTTATCTTGTGTATTTTGCTAATTCTGAATTCTGACAGGTTAGTGATGGTTTGTTCTCTTTAATATTTCTTAACATTTATCTTTCATGGTAGTCAGTGCTGTCTATTACCATATCCATAGTGCTGTCAAGAGGCTATGATGATACAAAGCTCATTTTCCATCCCATTATTTACCTGCAGTTTCTGCTAAGACAGACTGGCAGGATTTCGAGCAGAAAGTCCCTGCTGTTGCTTTCAATGAGGGCTGCAGATTTATTGTCAATTTTTCTGTCTGTCTTCATTCATTCATCTGTGATTGTCTCCCTGCTCGGAGGCCTCCTGCCTTTAGTGTTGTACCATCATATCTTAAAATAGTAGATTTGGCATGTTAGGGGGTCATGAGATGTGGCCAGATAGGAGCAAGTGAAAACAAGACCTAGGGACAATCTACACAAACATTGCTTTTTGGTTTGGTGTGTACTCTTCTGGGCTGGCTCATCTGTGGCCCATGTAGAAAGGCTGAAATAAAAATATTTGGATGGATTGGTTTGGTTTTTAACTATCAAAAGCAATAAAGAATCTTCAAGTGCTGTAGCAGAGTTGCTGCTCAGGGCCCAACTCAACACGGGGCTCGGTGCTGTTTAGCCCCATGGGATCAGGCTGCAGCAAAGCCCATCTCAGCGTAGCGTCGCTGTATCGTCAGCTGTGACGCCAGCAGTGTTCCGTCAGTTAGCCATGGATTTAAGGGGAAAGAATACAAATGTCTGGTTTGTGATGATTGTGTATCATTTGTCTTTTGCTGAACAGAGTTGCAGTTCTGGACAAAGTTACAGATTTCCTTTTATTCCTGGGGAAAATTCTGGTTGCTGGTGGTGTAGGTAAGCTAATAGATGTTTTTCCAACGGGTATGTTCTATTTTCTGGTACCTACGAGTGTGCCTTCCATATTCATATGTGCTTAGTTAACAGCTGAATGTTCCTGTTGGTCTGACTATTTGGGAACCTGTTCCCATGTTTCTAAGATTTGCAAGATTGAACTAAAATATATATTTTTTTATTTTTTCCCCTCCTCCCCGGCCCTAGTGTGTTGTTGATGGCATCTCTTCTGTAATTGCGTTTACTGGTCTCACATGTGTTCCTGGCACAAGGACTCCTGTAGCCAAAGCATCATAGCTGACCAAATTCACACCCAATAAGTCAGCCACAATCAGTTCTCCTTCCATGAGCACTGAACAAAATTGCAAATGAGATTGATCTGGTAGCAGACAGCAAGCATACAGTGGGAGATGGGACAGGTCTGCAGGAGATGGGCCTGAAACACTGCTGTATTCAAGCCCATAATAGATATAAGCTATTGTAAAAGAAATAAAATATTTCTAATATTATTATAGGGTTTTCTTAGTTATCAGTAAATATCGAAATATATTATTCATCTTTTTCTGTGACAGAAAAGTGATTATTTTTTTTTTAAATGCAGCACTGCCCCATCCCTGGAGGGGTTCAAGGCCAGGTTGGAGGGAGCTTTGAGCAACCTGATCTGGTGGGAGGTGTCCCTGCCCAGGGCAGGGGGGTTGGAACTTGATGGTCTTTGAGGTCCCTTCCAACCCAAAACCATTCCATGACTTTCAGAAATTCATGCTGGCAATATTCCCTTATGGTTTTTCTAAATTGTCACAGCAGTTTCAAACATCATTTTACAAATAATTGTATTTATGTATATTTTAGATTACTAATTATTNATATTATATAATAATTATATTTTGATCAAAAGTTGAAAATTAGTACCAAGAACAGATCTAAGATATTTTGTCATTACTGCAGAATCACTTTCAAACTGGAGTAGCAAATTTGGTTTGAAACATTCCCTGAAATGTAAGCCGTGAAATACTGAAGTTAATTAATGTCTTGGTCCTCTTTAAGAATAAATTCTTTGGGTAATTTCTGTTGTAGATGCATTGATCTGTTTTAAACCTATTACTGTGCTTATCACTAGCACTGCTATTTCTCCTTTCATTCTGAAATAGTTACATATTTCTTCAAGCTATAAAATTTAAAGCAGCAGGATTTTTTTCACTCTTCTTTTTATTTTAGAAAAGATCCGCCTTTGGTCTTTGCTATCCCATGTCATTGTCTTGTTTATCGTTATTTATTAATTTTGCTATTAAATCCAGTGGAATGATGAAACAAAACAATTCATTAAACTCTTTATGGGCCCATGAATATCTTTATGGTAATTGATTAATTTACATATCTTTTCTGTCAGGGTATAGATCCAGCGAATTATTAGTATTGAGGAATTAATTGTTTACAAGCTCTTACTTAAACCAGCCTTGGGTCTGTTGTCTGTTTGTTTTGTCTCATCCATTCTGTTGGGAAACCAGAGTCAGTGTAGGGATGACTGATCTCCTGTGCTTCTTGCAGGTGTCCTTGCATTCTTTTTCTTCACACAGAGAATTCCCATCTTTGCGCAGGAAGCCCCAGCCTTGAATTACTACTGGGTACCGCTGTTGGTAAGGCAACCACTCAATCTCCTGAGTGCCAAGGGGAGCTTGAGGTGCTCAGGCTGCTCAGGGCATGCTCTGGTCACCCTCCTGTCAGCCTCTTGCTGGCATGCTGTCCCCTGCAGGGGGGACGGCAGTACTCTGCATCCTGCAGGCACAAGGGGCACTGCAGTGACTCACACCTTCAGAAGAAGTAGATTTCACATCTGCTTTGCTCAGACTCACAGCAAGGCGGGTGGGTGGGAGGTGAGGCACCAGTGACAATGTGGCTTCTAATGGAAGGGACTTGTGATGCATCCCCTTCTCTTTTTGTAGTCCCCCTAAACTCCAGATGAATAGTGCTTTAGAATAATCTTGAAGGAGTTCAGAATATTTTTGGCATATATTGTCCTTGGGAATTGACGTGGCTCCAATTTGGCAGATGGAAAACCAGTGGCTACTGCATGTTAGGATACAGTGTCCCAAACCTGTGATCCCTTTCCAGGGCAGTGGCAACCTTTGGCAGAGCTACAGAGTTGCCATTAGATCCTCCCAACCTTCCTTACCAGACTGGGCTTCTCACCTGTGTTAACACTGCCGTGTTGATGCCAAACTAAATTTGGGGGTTTATTGTGGTGGTGTGTGGTTTGTTTTGTAGACAGTCATTATTGGCTCCTACCTGGTTGCACATGGGTTCTTCAGCGTCTATGCAATGTGTGTCGACACGCTTTTCCTCTGCTTTTGTAAGTACTATGGTTTTTTTCACTAATACCTTCAAGTCACAGGAGGAGGAGTAGAAACCCACCCTATCTGTTCCTTACAGAATTCTGGTGACATGCTAGCAGACTGTGTGAAAAACAAACTGCTGCTGCTTTTCAGACTGGCTCCTTGATGCATTCTTGAGTGCAGAAGTGTTTTAGTATTCAAATTTAATTAGTTTAGGTAATGGAAGGTAGCTTTATGGCTCATGAGGATATCTGGCTTTTGTTTTTCAGATTAACAGTTTGTAAAGAGCCCTTTAGAGCAATGATTCACTCAAACCTCCTGTTAATAACAAAGTTATTCTTTGGTATATAGGTGGTCCTTTGTTTTCAGCTCAGTAGCCCTGAACAAAGTATTATGGTGAATTACCTTCAATTTTGTGTAAAATACCATTTAAAGAACTATCTGTCCCTTGAACCCCTCAGTGGCAGGCCATCATGGGCACTCTCAAAGGGGCTGCTGTTCAACGTGCCCCAGTCGGAGAATACTGGAATCACAACAGAATGTGTTGGTCTCAAATTAGGACATGATTATAAGAAGACGATGTAGTTATTACAAAATACATTCTGTTAGATTCACTCAATTAAAGAAATAAAGATACAATTTTTGTATAATGAAAGTTATTCTGGTAGGTCCAAGTAGAAGTTACACGCCAGGGATTGTTCTAGCAGCTGGTGAATTATTTGGTAATAGTAAGGGAATACTGAAACAGTCGTAGGCTTGATCTGTCATGTGCACGGTGGGTTACCAGGGCAAGAAAAACATGGCAATACTGATTCTCCTTCTCTTACAATAGCATAAATTCTTTCTTTCCTTTAAACACTCACCCTTTTAACCCTGCTTACCTAGGAACTGAGGTTAGCAGTGATTCTTGAAATATTGGGTTGACAAAGAATCACAGGAACAAAATTGGTCAGAAAACTGAAAATGGATGTCTAGTTGAGAGCTATGTTCTATTTATCTCACGTTATGGGCTTTGGTTCTAAACAAAGATGATCACAGACAGACATAGCACTAAAAACACTCCAAGAAATAAGCTAAACCATAAATAAATAAATAGATACTGTTATTTAGAGTGAAATGGAAATTGATCAAACTCCTAACATATAGGAAGCTGGTGCACTCAAAAATTAACAGGTGTTCTTTTTAATTTATTCTAAAACCACAAGGAAAATACTGCTCTGGAGATATGTGAAGATTTGCTTCCTCCAACCTCTTTGGCCATTCCTTACATCGAGCGCTCTCGGTTTGGCTTTGCAGAGCAGCTCCCCCTCGGCAGGGTTGGGGCTGCAATGACTGCGCTTCTCGGCACCCCCCAGCTTCCCCATCAGTGTGAAATGTTCATGGGAATGTGATTGCTCCAGGGTAGAAACACTGGACTGAACCCAGACCCATGATTTAGTCATGACCTTCTGTAGGGAAAAAAGTGATACTTCTGCCTCGTTATTTTAAATTCATCTTCTGTTTTGCTTCCCATGCTTCCTTTCAGTAATGGGCAGCAGGAGATCATATAGAATATTGTGTGCTTGTGGCATCAAGTTTTCAAAAGATCTGTATCTGAGATAGTGAAAAATGGTCCGGTTTTAAAAAGTGCTTAAATTCACAGCTCTCTTTGGGACACATTTTTTAGCAAGAAGTATTCAAAATGCCAGGTTTTGGTAGAGGCATGAGTGTTTCTGAAAATTTCCACCTGTATTGCCAAACCAGAGAACTGGAGAATAAAAAGGGTATATTGCTGTCATTTAAAAATGGCTAGATGTTTGTGTCTCTGCTTTGTGTAGAACCTCTTCTGGTTTGAGGAAATAGAAATTTTATGTCCTTCATCAACTTAACAATGCAGCTAAATTGCCTTGATTGAGATTTGTTTTTTAATGTTGGGTCTTTTGCTCTCTCTCCTTTCTTCAATTCTCTGCGTGTCTGCACTGCTGTTTGCTCTTTTGGCTGCTTTTGCTGTAAATTCAGGTGAAGACCTGGAAAGAAATGATGGATCTACAGCAAAACCCTACTTCATGTCAGCTAGCCTTCACCGAATTCTAGGGAAGAAGGAACTAAGCCCTAAGAAGGCAGTGGGATAAGACACTAAACCTCAACATCAAAACAGTGTCACATTTAAGCAAAACGTGTATAAAGTAGGCAAAAGTAAAAAACTGTAAATGATGCTTCTGGTTAATGGGTGATTTTTTTTTTCATTTTGCTTATATCTAAAAAAATGAGCAACATTGGTAACATTTAACTAGTTTAAATGCTTGAACTAACAGCTGTGAAAACAAGGCCACGTTTTAGTTTATAGAGTGCCTATGAAAAGGAAAATGTAAATTTGAAGCTTTTTTAAGCCTATAATGATGTTTTAATAACTTTTGTAACACAAGTTGCTGCCTTAGATGACAGCAGTTTTGATAATGTTTCTTTTTATAAGTGTATATTTGTAAAAGAAATTCAGGCAATTTTTTGAAAGCACTAACATATAACCTAATTAGCCATAAAAAAGATAGTTTGGGACTCTCTGGTTAACCAGGAGATGGTACTAAATTTGTAAATATGGTGCTATGATTGTATTTTTTTGTACAAGCTGGTTCACAGCTGTTTAAACTGTGATTATACATGCATTAATGATTCCCTACGCTGAAAAATGTAGTGATATTTTAATCACATCCACAACTGCATCTTTTAAGAAATGGTGGTACCTGCAGGTCCCAAAGAAGGTGGTCAGAGAAGACAATAGTTGATTCCGCTTAAAGTGACATTTTCTGTGAGTTGTGCTTAAAAGATGATGTAACTGAGAGAAGGTCCCACTGCACTTGAAGTGATTTGTGGCTCACACAAATGAGGTTTCATCTGGTACAAGATGGTGAATGTATCGTTTTTAGCTGATGTCTAAGCGAGATGCACTTGTGTTAATATCCCCCTGTCTCTAACGAGTCTCTGATTGTGTTCTACATTATGAGGAAGTTGAGCTTCATTGAAAAGAAAACCAAATGCAGTCTTTTTTTCCTTGGAAGAAAGTCTTGGCCATACATGTGCACAAGGAATGCCTCTCCGAGCTCGGAAGGGCTTCTTAGCGAGCCATGGCAGTGGCCATGTGGGTCTGGGGGCCAGCTCTGCTCCTTCTGCAGGTCTCCAGGCTCCTGGTGGCTCACACAGAAATTTGTTAAGACATTGAACTCGAGTCTTCTCATGATCCAGGATTTAGCTACTGAAAGATGCTCCTAACGATTTAGTTTGCTTTTTGATTATTGAGTTTGCCTGGTCATTAGTACATAGTCTATTGGTAGAAACCACATTAACCTTCTGTTTGGTTTTGCTCCCAACGGCAGCGCTGTCGCTGAGGTTAGGAGCAGCTCTGCTCATGGGGAAGCTCTTACACCGGAGTACTTCTCACGTCTGGTCTGTCGTGAGCTGAGCTAAAAAGGTTTTAATTTATTAATCTCATGGATGCCCAAGGACCCAATCTTATTGAGGCCTGCCCCTGGTGTTCGTGGGTTTCACCGCAGGGAGGGAGGTGTTCCGTGACTGCCCGCTTCCCGGGAGCGGCACGTGCCATCCCTCTGCCAGGCTGCTGCAGGAGCTCGGCGCCTCCCGGCCCCAGGAGTCCGTGGGTGTCACAAAGAGAAAGGTAAATTATTTTCCGGGTGATTTGAATGCAAGTTTCTGAGGAAAATTTACTGGCGATGCACATCCCAAGGTGATTTTGCTCTCTAACTTGTGGCTCCAGTTTGTGGTACTTGTACTGCAGAGGCCACGGGTCTGGGGTCACCTGGGTGCACAGGGGGTTACCACCTTCACGCTTGCCGTCATGGGCATGGTGGGATCTCGAAGCCCCGGGAGCTGAGGCAGAGGTAACAGGACACTGCGACCCAGCTGGCCCTGCAGCCCCTTCCCTGAGGCAGAAAGGAGCGGTTCAGTTTAGGACCTGAGTAATGTAAAATAAGGGTGTGCAGTTTGATGGACCCCTCTTGAGATAGCCCAGAGGAAACCCGACTTTCAGAAAGGGCTGAGAAACCCACCTTCAGAAGAATTCAGACTCTTGGCTGATGAAGTATTTCACTGTTGTCATCCTTCTCTTCTCATTATGGGCATGGCATTGAAGGTACAGCCCCCTCGTTGCTCTAATCTCTTCTGAGAGTTACATCAGTAACTTTTGGGGGTTTGTGTCACCATTCTGTGATCAAAAAAGCTGCTGGTCTGATTACAGTCCCTGTGCTAAAGCTTTTTTTTTCTTTCTTTTTAATACTACTGTGTGATTATTTGCAGTTAAAGAGACTGCATTAAGTAATCTATATTTCTACTGGACTTGAGTGTCTTTCTGGGAGCTCAACTGAAAAAGTGTATTTCTGAATACAGCGTGCTTTTTTTATCATATGAATGTAACCATAGAGTTTACTAGGAATAACACATAATAGAAATAGTATACAGTTATTTGATTAGAAGACTTTTGTAACAAACCTATGCATTTACTAAAGGCATTTCTAAAAGTGAAAGTTTTAAATTGTATTATTATTTATATACAGTAAATATATATATGTATAAATTTGCTCCACTCACTATTTTGTGAAATTATTTAGAATGTAAGTGATCATCATTTCTGAGAAGAAAATTTAAAAGCCATTTTCTTAATGACATAATTATGAGAACTGTGAAAATATGAAGCAATACCATGTAGATTTTGTAATCAATAAATTGAACAAATAAATCAAAATTATTTAATATTAAAATTGGCCTTTCAAAAATAAATTGCTATTATTGAATGAAGTAGAAATTAATGCAAGTATTTACTTGGGAAAGAATCACTTAAAGTATTTTAGGACTAACTTGCTGTAACGGATCCGAACTCCTCCTGTGGGCCGGAGTCTGCAGACTTACACCAGGGTAGCAGCGTTTATGGATTTGGACATTTGCTTTGTTGCTTGGTTTAGTATAAAATTTAAAATTCCACTCTTCGCTGTAGAGAGCGGGACACGCGGCCATGTCTGACGCGCTGGATGTGCTTCACTGCTGAGCCCGTGGGGCTGGGGGGAGACTCCCACCCCTTCCCCGCGCAGGCGGGATGAGGGGCCGGGGGCCGTGCGAGGGGGCAGTGGATGCTGGAGCTGAAGGTCGGCAGGGCAGGGGGGCTCTGCGGAGAGACCCTTCTCCTGACAGAAGGAACTCTGCAGAGAATCCCGACCGCACAGGATGTAGAACCCCAGGAACAGCAGAGAACACCCGCTATCACAATGCATCACCTTTGGTTTGTTCTGCTTGGGTTCATGCTGTGTCCCTACGGCATGTTAATGGATGGCTTTCATTTACATGTTTTAGACCAAAGTTTAATGTCGAGCCTTCAAATTTTGTAAAAAAAACAAACAAAAATAAAAAAAAAAGAAAAGGAAAAAAGAGTGACCCCAGAAACACAGAAACAAAACAAAGAAAAAGAAAGATGGGATAATTTCTTATGCTGAGGGTTGGGTTTTTTCCCAAGTATTATTCAGCAACTGATGGATGCTGAATAGTCTTTTAAGCACTGGGATTTAAAAGTGTGAAGTATTTTACTGTTGTGTGTTCTGCTGTAGAGCAGGAAAAAAGATTTCGGCGGACACAGTGTTAAGCTGATGCTGGGACAGTCAGTAAGTGTTCTTCTAAAACACGGGTTGTCAGAGAAGTGATTATGAAGAATAAACTGACTGTTTCCGGAAACATAGAATGTCTCCCTTTGACCCGTTGCTCCGCCTGACAAAGTGCCTTACTGGCTGCCAGTGTACCTGGCTTATGCTTTGAAGTTTGTTCACACCATGTAGAGTATAAAACAGAAAAGGCTAGATAGGAAAAGCTACACTCTCTTTATTTCAAATCAGCTAATGTAAAATGAATTGTATGTCGGATGTGTTTGACCCGCGTAACGCAGCGCACACCATTTCCCTGTTGTCAGATGCTGAAAGTGGCCGGTGTGCTCCGGGGGAAAACGTGACGATTGTGGTGTTGCAAATAACTAAAGGAAAGCAATGCAAGACTGTTTCATTTTTAGTAGTAGATTTTTTTTATGACTTTAAGTTATGGCGTAGTGAACTTCTGCGTACGGCCTGTTCTGCTTTCAGTGACAATGATCAAACTTATTGTACCTGTGTAACTGAGGGAAGACAGGGCTCTTGCTACTTAAAACAGAAGGAAAAAGGCTAGCAAATAACATGGTATATTACTGTAATACATCTGTTTGCATGTCCATAAGCATAAAGTTCATTCTTCGTTTCAAGACTGATAATTTGCTATTCTGGAAGTGTTTTATACATTATTTTAAATTTTTTAACTTTTGATACAGGCAATGATTTTCGAGGTAATATGTAATTTGTACTGCGCTGTAATCAAATTAGAAAGATAACTGGTTCTTCATGTTTAAGTAAACCTAGTGCTACTAATATTAAAATTGTCTGTTATCCTATGCTACAAAAAGTCCACATGTATTTGTCCCAAATAATGAGTTCTAAAATCAAAAAAAAGGCTCTTAAAGGCTTAAGAAATGGAAGGGAGGTTACTGTTTCATTAATGTGATTATTAAGGTTATATTATTGTCTTGCCAAAACCAAATTAACATGAGCACCACCGTTTGAGCTCTAAAACCTGTTTGCTTCTGCTATGCAGAAATAGGAACATATTGTTTAAATATCTTTGATAACTAAAGTGTTTAATATTTAATTTTGTTGTTACTTCACTGTTTTGCAGCTCTTGGGGATTGTTCTAATAAAGATTTCGATACCAAAGCGGGTGCGTGTGTCTGTGCCGAGAGGCGGCTGCGGCCGGGATCCTCCCCACACGGGGCAGTAGAAGGTGGGCCGTTACAAATAATAAATGTAATAATAAGCATAATTAAATGTAATAATAACACATGGGGGCTTTGACTGAACCTGTGTTGAGATCTTCTTATACCCAACGAGGTGTATTTTAAACCAGCCAAATTCACACCTTGGAATTCAGTAGAAATCTCGGTTTGGTTTTAGGAGACTCGCTAGAAGTCATGTTTTTTCTCCTGTCTTTGTGGGAGGTCACAAAGCACTCGCTGCACACCCTGGGCTGACTCGGCTTCCCTGCGAAACGCTGAGACCGCGGCTGGGGCAGGAGTGGGCCAGGGTCCCGGTCTGGCCAGTGGCCCATGTGAGGAGTCGGGGGCTGTGGCTGCCTGTGGTATGTCTTAATGGCTGGCAGGGGGGGGAAAACCACCAAAACTACTAAAACCAGTGCAAAAGCTTTTCAGAGGCGTGGGTGGGTTTCAGCAGAGGCAGCTCTCCAGCTCCGTGGGGGCAGGAAAAGGGAGAGTTTGGGCTGGAGGTCGATAGCGAAGGTGGTGTGTGCTATGAGCTGTTCCAGATGTGAGGAGCCGTGTTTGAGGATGCTTCTGGCATTCAGTGATGGCTGCAATGAAATCTCGATATAAAGCTTTTGAATTAGCCCAAAAACCTGTGACACCAACGGTTGTGGGCATGGATGTTGTGTTGGGCAGGGTGGCCGCAGTGGTGGGAGGAGGCAGGATCTGGGACTGCCTGAGTGGGGGTGGAGGGTGGGATCCAGTGGCCGAGCAGCAAATCCTTGTGCTCGAGCTCACAGGGCAGGCAGAAGCTTTAAATTCAGACTTGCAGCGTTTATTATTTAAGGAAAATGGTGGGTGTATTAGGCTTACACCACAGGACACTAGTTCTTGGGGAGCGTTAAATGCCGTTTGTGTTGATCTGCTTGAGGGTCGGAAGGCTCTACAGAGGGATCTGGACAGACTGGATCAATGGGCCAAGGCCAATGGGATGACGTTCAATAAGGCCAAGTTTCGGGTCCTGTGTTTCAGTCACAACAACCCCAGGCAACGCTCCAGGCTGGGGGCAGAGTGGCTGGAGCTGCCCAGCAGAAAAAGACCGAGGAGTGTTGGTGGACAGTCGGCTGAACATGAGCCAGCAGTGTGCCCAGGTGGCCAACGGCATCCTGGCCTGTATCAGGAATAGCGTGGCCAGCAGGAGTAGGGAAATCATTGTGCCTCTGGACTGGGCACTGGTGAGGCCTCACCTCCAGTACTGTGTTCAGTTCTGGGCCTCTCACTACAGGAAGGACATTGAGCTGCTGGAGCGTGTCCAGAGGAGAGCCACCAAGCTGGTGGGGGATCTGGAGAACAAGTCACACAAGGAGAGGCTGAGGGAACTGGGCATGTTGAGTTTGGAGAAGAGGAGGCTGAGGGGAGACCTCATTGCCCTCTACAACTCCCTGAAAGGAGGGTGTAGAGAGGTGGGGGTTGGCCTCTTCTCACAAGGGAATGATGACAGGAGCAGAGGAAATGGTCTGAAGTTGCGGCAGGGGAGGCTTAGATTAGATATTAGGAAGAATTACTTTCCTGAGAGGGTGGTCAGGCACTGGAACAGCCTGCCCAGGGAGGCGGTGGAGTCACCATCCCTGGAGGGATTTAAGAAATGTCTAGATGTGGCGCTTCAGGGCATGCTCTAGTGCCCGAGATTATTGGTTTATGGGTGGGTGTGATGTGGTGGGGTGCTGTGTTTTGTGGGTGGTTTTTTTGTTGTTGTTTGGTTTGTTGTTTTTTTGGTTTTTGGTGGTTTTTTTTCTAAGGTTGGACTCGATTATCTCAGAGGTCCCTTCCAACCATGGTGATTCTGTGTGATTCTGTTGCCCCGTCAGCCGGGTCGTGGCTCAGTGGCCACGGGCAGTGGCACCTGCACAGCTCTGCCCCGAGCCACCACCTGCCTGTGCTGTGGGACAGGGTGACGAGGTAAAGGTGTGACAAGGCAGGTGCCTACAGGGAGGAGAACGGCTCAGCGAGGACGTTTTCTGTGTGGGAAATTTCAGCCCGAAGAAGAGTGAAGGGTGAGCTGTGAAAGGGGCTGTCAGGGGGACACGGGGGTCCCCGCCGGGCTGACCGGGGCCGTGCGGCACGGGCAGAGGCACAAGCCTGGTGGAGAGCAGTTGCTTGGGAGAGCTGAGACACCACTGTTTTACTGTAAATCCTCATGAAAACATATGTTTGTTTTTTAACATTTGATCAGACACAAATCTGGCGAAGGAAGCCTGCGTGCTTTCTGGTCCGTAAAGCAGGGCTGTAAGGCGCGATTCTGAGCACCGCAATAAACACCAGCAATAGTGGTGAAGCCCTGTGCGTGCTGAAGGACAATGCTATTGTTTGAATTCAGGTGATCTGAATCTGAATCCTGTAGAGCCCTGCAGGATCTATACTAGTGTGCCCAGATGCTGGAAGACAACATTTGTAATATAGAAGTTATTGTAAGGGGCTTTTGGAGCATGGAGGACCTTTACTATATGTCTCATATGTACATAGTTATTTTAATTAAATCTGGATTATTTTTTTTAAACTACGTCAGTATCTCCTGTTAACACACATGGTCTGTTGGAACTGACTGCAGCTATTAGTTACACTGCCCTCCTTCAGAAAATCTCAGGCTTACTAACAAAATTGCTTTCTTGCCTCCTTTTAAATGTGTTTTCAGACTGATGTGTTTTATATCTCACGCGGTTTTCTTGCCATTCCTATTACATTTAAATCTAGCGCTGGCTGCGTGCCATAGAAACTTTAATCCACATCCAGATGGATTCCTAACCTCGCCCGAGCCTCCTCCGGCGTTGCCAGCAGCCCGCTCCCGCTCCCGCTCCCGCCCAGGGCTCCCGCTTCCCCGGCAGGGCTGGCCCCGCCTGCTCGCCCCTGGGGAACCGCAGCGGCCCTGTCACCGTCCCACTTGGTGTGTGCAGCCGGGGGGTCCTCTCGGACAGCCCCTCCCCGGGGAGGGCTCCTCCGGCTCCGGTGCCTCCGCCCGGGAGGGAGCGGCGGCCCCGGCCCCCCCCCCGCTCGCAGCCGCGCCGTGCTCGGACCCGCGCCCCCGCCGGCGGAGAAAGCGGAGCCGTGAGGGACCCGGGGTAACCAAACGGCCGCTGCTCGTCAGCCCGGGATGAAAACCGTCGGGCCCTTGTCCTGGCCGGTGCCGGCCGTCTGCCCCCCGGGGCGCCCCGCCGCCGGGCGGTGCTGGCGGCGCCTTTCCTTCTCAGAAGGGGCATGTGCTCCTTGGATCCACGCACCTGCAGGTGGGCGGGCAGGGAGAGGAAGGGGGGGTTTATACACAGCTTCGTAATGTAGTTTCTGTTTGCCATCATTTTCAACGCATCTGACCAACTCAATTTCCTGCCTTGAATCAACTCCCATTTCGTCGGGTCCCAGGTTCTGGTTTCTGCGGCGTTGGCTGGGCTCCGCGGGTGAGCTGCTCAGGGATGCACTCTGAAAGAGCACAAGTTTGGAAAGGAATCGGAGCAGTGTCGGGAGAAGGTTGCGTGCTTAATTTGCTCCAAATGATAATGTTGAAAGGAGTAGTTTCTTCTTTGCTTTTATTTTACTTTTTTTTTTTTTAAGTTTATGCAGTTCCAGTTTTTTACAGAAATACCAAGTACTTAAATACCATCATCCTCTTGCTTTGATAAAGCTCACAAGTGGGCTGTTTTATGAGAACACTAACAAAGATCCAAAACAGTTTAACAGATCATAGTATAACACTCAGCTGTAGTGGTCCTTGGTTGCTGGTGCTTTAAAAAGTGCACACTATCTTTGTGAGTTCCGTATTAGTGGCTCTTGGTGTCTGGAGGTGGCAGCTCTTTCTGAGCTGATGTCATGGCAAAGTTGTAACTGCAGGTCCGAGCATCCTCTCTGGAGCACATCTGAGCATTTCAGCCCATCACCAAGAAGCCTCTACAAATTCCCACAGAGGCACTGGAGATCACAATGCATACAGAAAGGTAAGGTTTCTGTGAATTTTGGTCTTAAAAGTCATATTTTGGTTAAGGGCCTGTATCCATGTTATAGCAATGCTAGTATTGCTGCTGGCTCTCTCTGAAAATAGTAAAAACGGTGACTGATAATTGTTTCTGCATTCAGCAAATCACAGTTTACATCCTAGTTAAATGATATTTTTATGCTTAGCTTTCTCAGATGACCTGATAACTCACATTAAAAAAAAAAAAATCAAACATTTCCTTGTGTGACTTTTTTAATGGAGTAGCTGTCTTTCAAATACAATAGCTTAATTTAAAAATGAGAAAAATGTGTAACTTTTTGATATTCTGGTGTGCTGTTACTTGTTCTAGATTTACCATATTTTGGTAATAAACTTTGCAGGAGGTTTGGAGCAGGAGACAGCTTTTTCCCATGAGATCAACTTGGGAAACAATATTGGTGTGGTTTGTGATGGCAGCTGTTAGATCATTCTTGGGGGAGGAGGGGGGATTGGCTCCTGTTGAGTCAACAGTGGGAGGGATTTAAAAAAAAAAAAAAGCACAACTAAGAAGCCCCTACAAGTCAGCAACGTCCAGAAGAGCTGATACAGAGTCATGTGTGTGCCCAACAGGGAAAAGCTTTTTATGAGAGGGGTGGGGAGAAGTCCGGGGGGAGTTGTGTGCAGGGAGGAACGTGCAGTTTGCGGGCAGGAAAGGAAGTCGTGAAGCCTTTTCCCAGGACTCCTGTCGATTTGTTGTATGCTCATTTGTGTGGAGGAAAAAGAAATTGGAGGGAGTTGAAGAGACAAGGTGAGTGCTGGGAGGGAGACAACTGAGGGATGGAGAGTCAGACATGGGACTTTGGCTTTGGTTACTCCAGCTGTCAAACACAGGTACCGGCGGTGAAGCTCACACGTCCTGCCTTGCGCTGCAGACAGCTGTTCTTACCAAGGGAGGAAACGCTTACTTTGTTACTCTTTTTCTTAACTTAAGGGCTTCACAGCTATGTGAAGTCAGTACACGTTAAAGCACAAGTGAAAAGTACGCACACACACATATAAAATTATGATGGATTTAAAGCATTTGTCTAAAGAACAAACTAGTCTGAGCTATGCCTTGATTTTTTTTCCCCTGTTCCGTACCCGTTTGCCAACACAGCCTGGTACGGTCCCTTCTGAGGACTTAAATACCCTCTTACATCACTTATGTGCTTGGCTAGCTTTTTGTCATCTTAATAGTTGCATTAATAGTTGTCCCACAGAAGAACATTCTATATTGACGTGACAGCGCTGATGGTGGGAGCGGAGCTGGGCTGGAGCCCAGCCCATCCTAATGAAGCAAAATCTTTGTCCTTGTTCTTTTGGGCACTTCACCTGCCGGCAGGCGCTGCCGAAAGCCGTGCCCAGGAGTTGCTCTTTTGCACACACAGCACTCACCAACACTGCCTGCGTATTGCCATTAATGTAAAATGAGAGAAACACTGATCGGGATCAGGAAAAGGTGCATCTTTATAGCTCAGTTTTTAAACTACATTTTGTGTTGGTTTGGGGTTTTTTTGTGTTAGTTATTTTGTGTTTGGTTTGAGTTTTTTTCCCTCACAGAAGAAGTATTGTTTCTCTGTTAGTTTTTGTTCTAGCTTGAGCTATTTATCAAACTTTACTCTCAAAAGTTTCTCTGTACAGATTTTTCGTGGCTGCCTTTGCTGAGTTCAAGCCTTTCAAAATGGTAGGCCAGAACAGTGGCTGACAAAGCCAGGGTGAGCTGATTTCAGCCTGGTCTGTAGTAGTGCCAGACAGAGCTTAGAGATACTTTTTTTCTCCTAGCCCTGATTCTACTCCTGAAATAAACTGTGATTCTCACGCTGGAAGTACCTTTAATATGAATACACTGGCCGTGGTTTTCCTCATCAAATCGATTTACCCGGTTTATAATGAGGGAGAGATCAAGGTACCAGGTTGCACCAAGCAGCCTGGGGAGAAGCGAGACCTCAGAAGACTTTTGTTGTGTCACCTCATTTGATGACAGCGTCAGGAGTTAGCACTGATTCTGACATCACGGTTGTATTTGTCGTGTCAGGGGAGCACGTTACGATACACTGCATAGACTTAAACTACTAGGAAGAAACCCACAAAACTGACAGCCTATTTATTGCTCCAATCCAAGACGTTCTGAATAGACAAAGAATGGATTTTTTTTTTTTTTTTTTTTTTTCTAGGGCAACTTTCCAGTTGAAACCTCCTGCCCTTTACCAGCCTCACTGTGCCAGGGAAGCTGCACGGCCAGGCTGGACTCCCGGGCAGTTTAACAAACATGTGGTCCCCTTGATGCATCTGTTGGGGAGATCATCTATTCCATTTCTGGATGCTGTCCTTACACACAGAGCCCTATTTGTAAAATGCATAGAAACTCTATGGAGATCACTGCAGCAGCTGAGAACCAAAGACCTAAGCCCTGAGCTCCTAAGCCTGGGTGGAGGAGGAGCGTTATTCCCCTGTAAGGAACACTCTGCCTGGTGTCCTGGGCTTCCCTGCTTCTGCAACGAGGCCCTCAAGCTGCAGGACAGAACTAAGCGAAGTTTCAGGAGGTAGAGCCAACAGTTCTCTCAAACAGCAAAGATGTCACGTATCTTCTGAATCTCCCTGCTAATCTAGCAAAATACAGACTTAGAATAAAACAGGTCCAGGTGAAGCGGAACAGTGAGGGCACCAGCGTCCTCATCAGCCTAGGGAACAACGAACAACGGGAACCGACCTGCTGCATCTGTCAACATAATCGTCCTTCGGTTTGCCTTACACTTAACGCTGACTGTGTAGAAGACGACGAATCCTTTTATTCTTAGATACACTAAGGTATTAGCTATGGAACAACAATACTAAATAACATTTTCATCCAGGAAAGTTTGCATTTTTAGCTCTGAAAAAGCTGGGATTTGTATGTTCTATAATTGCCTCATATTTCAGGCTACCATAATAATTTTCCAGCACTAGAAGGGCTGAATGCTGCAGAAGAGCAATGCAATACAAAATTAGTGGCCCTTTAGCTTTACTGGTACTGAGGAAAATCTGCTGTCGATCTCCAGGCTTTACCCGAGAGGGTCTGTTTGGTGCCAGCGGAGCAGTGAGTGTCCCCAGGCGCTGGCTGGTGGCAGAACGGGTCACCAGGAGACACAACCACCAGCGCTGGGAGGTCTCCTGGGTGTTTCAGCGGGTGAGAGCGAACCCTGGGCAGCCCAGCAGCCAGGGGCTCGGGGCACGTGTGTCACAGACAGCCAGTATAGTGAAAACGTAACAGTTAATTTAGACAAATGTACTAAAAAAGCCCAAGTACCGAAGAATGTCTTTCCAGAGAATCTCTTTCTCTTCCAGAAACGGGGAGCGAGCGCTGCAGCGCTTCCTGCGCCTAGAAATAAGCAGGGATCAGACTCTGCTGGTCCTGGATCACAAAACAGAAGCCACTTTGTCATGTGCCATGTAAAGTATTTTATTCGTAGCTTAACTTGGATTCTATTCAAGGTTTCACCACCTATAGACACACTATGTCAAAACAGAATATGGTCTAAATCATTAAAGATTTGCTTAACTTTCAAATTAACAAAACAAAAAAAAGCACTAGTTGTATTTAAATGTTTTAAATACTTTTTCATACATGCAGTGATTTTCAATGTTGTCTTTTTATCTTTGATCCAGCTCCCTAAGATGGAAATAGCCTGGGGAGTCTGTCAAATATCAGAACTGCATTTAGCACAATTTCTGTAGAACTTGGGATAAATGCAAGCATGCAGGAGTCTCTGCCCTCAGCATCAGGAAAATAGAAAGAGGGGGTTCAAAACAAATTGTAAATATGCAGCTCTATGCACTATGATCAACCACATGGTATAGTTTGTTAATAGAAATGTTGGCTGAAACTGCTGAGTTTTAGGGATGAGGAAATATACTTATTTCAGCTGTTTCCTTGTGAGTACTTACTTTGTTCCTCTCTAGGGTTGCTGGAGAAGGTGAAGGAGAGTGCACCATGGCAGCGGATGCAGTCCTAACAGGTAACAGGTAGGTTTTCTGTACCCCAGGAAGATTTTACATATCGAAAAAGCTTCTCTGCTAAGAGATTGGGGTTTTATTCTCTCTTTTTTTTTTTTTCCTTCTTCTTTCTTCCATAGCATCCATTTCATAGATCAGATTTAAAGCCATTTATTTCTGAGAGTTTGAATTTGCCTAAATCAGGATCAAATGTGGAATATAGAATCACCACCCTTAAAGAGAATGAGAAGTGTTGTTGATGGGCCAGCTGAGGATAGTGATGGATGCCAGGACAGAGAATGAATGCAGATAAGAATTAAGATTTATTTTCCTCTTGGAGACTAGTTATAATGCATTATGTCTTGAAAATAGAATGCAGAAAACATTTGTTTGGGAGTTGTTTTAGCATATATGGAAGAACTAAGAATGACTCAGTAAGTCTTTAATTTCAGTTTGTATGGTGTATCAGTCTACAGTAATGTTTTCCCCCCAGGAGAGAAAAATGGCTATCGTACAGTTGTATTGCAGTTATTGCTACCAGACCTGTTGGAAAAATCTGTAAGCAATTGTAACATGGTGGTCTTATAACAAATATAGACCTCCGGAGTCTGAGATTGTATTGCTCTAAGTGACATAATACCAAACATACCTGCTTTTCCAAACGTAGGTGGATGATGCAGGCACGGGCCGGGTTCCCGGTTCTGCCAGCCCCCGGGAACAGCGTTCCCTGCCTGAGACCAGGTTCTGGGCTCTGCATTTCTTCATGGGATGAGCATTGGCGACAGCCTTACCTCTAACTGAAAATGCATCCTCTTGTGCCTCAAAGGAAAAACTATTCTGCTTGAAAGCAGGAGAGCTACCTAAGGCAGCAGCAGGTCGGGGTTAGAACTGCACTCTGCTGCTAAAAGCAGCGCAGGGGATACCCACCACAGTGCCCTGTTCGCTCGTTTCTACCCAAGAATGAGTGAAATAGAGAGTTAACAGATTGGTATGTTTTCAGGAACTATTCATTTTATTTTAAGAGGAAATCGGAGCGTTAGAATGTGCAAACATATAACTTCAGTGTCAAGCAATTTATTAACGACTTAGAGGCAGTTTGTGTTTTTCTTATTAATCTTGTACTCTCTCTCTCTCCGTCTCTAGATGTCACTGTTCTGGAGATTCATCAAGAGGTGAATAAGCCGTGGATTTTCAGAAATTAACTAAACCAGTTCAGGGTTTTCTTCTGCTCTTCGTTTAAACAAGTGATAAGTTGTTTTCATTTTTTGAAGAAGCTTGGCTATCATGCTGTTAGTGACTTGTATGACGAGTCTAGTCACTTAATTTTTAATCCTGGAATGAGGAGGAGTTAAAAGTTAACTAGCAACAGCAGTAATGCATAGAATTAAACTGACAGAAGTTTATTTTCTTTAATTTTTGACAACACAAAAGAGGCAGTACTAAGGAGCTCAGAACTGGGTAATTCAAACTGATTTTGAAAACTTTGAAAATGGTAAGAAAGAAGCGGGGTGAAATTCAGTGTGGTAAAATAGAAGCTGCTTATCTGGGTTGAAGTAACCTCTGGAGAACGGTGAGCAGGAGACAAGGTAACAGCAAGCCACAAAGGGAATGTGGGGGGCAGCATTACTAGAACTAACCGGATTTGTTTGGCAGGGAGGAGACTGGGGAGTGTGTGTGGGGTGTGTGTGTGTGATTTTTTTTTAAGAAAATGATGTTTCCAGTGGAGTCTGTAACCATTTCTACTATTGGAGACATTTAAGAACAGATTAGTCAAACATCTCCACTAGTAGTAGCTAAGATATTTCCTTGTGCCTTTGGGTGAAAAGCAGACTAGAGAATGCCCAAGTACTTTTCAGATTTATTTTATATGAACATAAACCCCTATTTCCAGTGAATAGGTGGAATTTCAAAACATCTAGATTCCAGTATTTCATTTAATTGCAGAGCTCTAAATATTTCTAAAATATCTTGATGATACTGTAGCAATAGAATAGTTCTTTACTCTGCAAACTGAGATACTACCAACTTCTAATAATAACCAGACATCCTCTAGAGATTCTCTCAAGTTTGCTCCAGGAGGACACTTTTCATGTGGATTTCTCCCTCCTCCTACAGCAGGTTGAAAGGAATAGATTCTAAGTTTTATTTTGCAGCGTAGTTACTTGTTCCACCACATGATAACGTGTGCCAGCCCCAAATGGCACTGGTTAGAGAGGTCAGGGAAGGAATGGAAGTCCCGACCCAGTCCTCTCACAGTACTCACTTTTTTAGTGATATTTCTTCCTTTGAGAACCTCTTGATGCAAAATATGGTTTGCATCATGAGTTCTGTTTTGGATTTCTTCAGATATGTCGCACTGAAACTATGAGTAAGTGCCCTGTGATCGTCCCAGCTCGCAGGCCAAAGACGCCGTGATCAGAGGGAATGTGTCACCAACAGCCCTCTGCCAAAGCACCCGCGCAGCAGAGCTCTTCCTTGTTCTCTGCTCCAGACAGGTCACTTTTAAGTGAGAGATTAAGTTATTTCATGCGCTAATTTCATGCCACATTTCAATTTTAAATTGAACCTGTGCAGTCTCAAAGGCACTGACTCCACACAGGACCTGCTCCTGCTGTTGCTGCTTCCTCTTCCTCTAAAGGGACCCCTGAATCCCTCAGCACAGCAACATCCCAGTTACACTTTTAGAGCGAGGAGCAATAAGGATGGCCCCAGGGTCAGAAGAGCTCAAAGTCGCAGGCACAAGCCAGCACATGACCAGGAGAAGACGACAAGTGATCAAACTTGGAAGCCAGGCTCCAGCAGCAGCGACTGAACCGTCCTCCTTTCCCCGGAGCCTCCTCAGCCCCGAACCAGCCACAGCCCGGGGACAGCCTTCTCCCAGGGAAAGGCCAAATGTCCAGGTCCTCTCCCGCAGACTCTTATTTTCATCTCTACGTTTTCCCAGCCGTGCGCATCTGTGTGACCACTGGCCGTAGCAAAGGATGAATTCTCCAACTTCCCGCTTTCACAGGGAAACAGGAAAATTGCTCCCCATTTACTTTAGTCCTTTAGTTCCTGACTCTGGAACTGAACAGAAGGGGGTGTTTGGTAAATAAGCTTAGACCCACTTTGTTTCAGCCAACCTGAACCTGCTTAGTCCTTCAAATCACAGTGAATAATTATTTTCTCTTGAAAGGGACTTGATGTAAGTCAAGTTGCATTTTAAAACAAGGCAACCGAGTAGTATATTAAATTGCGAAGTTACGTTAAAAGCTAAATGAGCATTATTTAGCATTTAAGTGGCAAAACTTCAGCAGTAAGGTTGTCCTACTTGCATATCAGACTCAACAAGCAAACAAAAACCAGTTTGTCTACTGCTATGCGTGCAGTTTTGTATCCTGCAGATATACAGAGCCAACTGAGGTACCGAAAATCACATACTGAATTCAGTGTTCCACCGGGAGTGTTGCACTAGCACGTTACATGTGTGAGAATAAAATGTAAAGTCAGCCAAGTTCCACAACACCCCATGTCTTTCAAGTGTTTTGTGAAAAAAAAATAACATAAATGCATTAGGGACAATATTAGCCCAGACAAACCTCTGTGCGAGTGCAGATAGGTTGGGTTTGCCACTCAGATTAGCTCAGATGTCTGTGAGTAGCACTTGAAACAGTGCCAACATTTAATTTATGGAACTTAAATAATTCAGAGCTTGATATTAAATTTATGCTCTCAAAAGCCATTATCTTCCCATGGCAGCAGGGAGAATACTGTATTTTCCACATTGAAATGAGAACCAGGACAGTTAAGAAATTTCACACAGACAAGACACTAACTCATGCTTGGAGAGAAGAAGAAAAAAAAAAAACCAACAAAACAACCAAACATAGACACATACACTCCTTCAAAAGTATGATTTCCTGCTGATGCAAGTAAAGTTTAGGTGTGCAGACGGCATCTACCCATCTTAAGTCCTTGAAGGATTGAGTCTGTGAAGACAACAATCAGTCGAACTGACAGCAAGCACTAACCTTTGTCCATCAAATCAGTGTGTCAAATCACGCTCTGCAATTAAGTCTGAGCACAGTTTAAAACACAGTACACTTTTCTGCAGTCGACTGAATCCCAGGCTCTGTTCATAGGCAGTTTGATACAGGTCAGTTAAAATATTGAGCTATATTTTACTTTAAAAATGCAGTATTGGTTACCATCCTGCTCAACAAAATCACAAAACCACTGAAGAAAACAGAAGCTGTAGTACTAAAAATTCAGTGTTCCAGCAGATGTGAATTTAGGTTAACTTAAATCACAGTTAAAAAAAATAATAAAATATCCAATACATCTACCATTTCCCTCACCTGAAGATGAGCACCCTCAGGAGCAGCACTGGTTTGTGTATACTAACTTTAAATAAGCACCTGTTTTTGGTGTTTCAAGACCCATCCAAGCCCATTAAAGGATTCTGAGAAGCAACTGAGAGAGCTATGAACTCCTGAAAGAATTTGGTGTAGCACAGCTAGGTATAGCAAGGAACTCCTCTGAAAATTGAAGATTCAGGTTAAGCCCTTGTCAAACAATTGCAGTTCAGCCATAAAACACAGCAGCGTTTTTGCTTGGCATGCTACAGCAGAAACTTTATTCAGTTCATTTTGAAAATATTTGCAACCAAAATTTATTTTTGTAAACTCACAGAAATAAGCTTTAACATATAGGCTGTATACAACTCAAATACAGGTAATACTTTTAGCAATAACTTACAGATACAAACTAATGATAAACTACAATTTCACAAAGAATTGTAAACATTTTGCACAATTGTCAGTCCTTTCTTTTAGGCAAAGTGCTCTTTTGATGACAAATAAATTAACACACACATAACTAGAGTGGACTACTTCCAGACAATACAAAAAGGTGTTTAATAAGGCTTGTAAACAATGTTATAGTTATTTATGCAGAATCCATAAAAGTGTCTTGCAGGCTAAATATACTTACATACCTGGGCAGCAAAAATGATCTTGAAAATGCTTTAGATGTTAAATAAAAAGTTAACATTAATATCTTTCCAATGGTGTTTTTCATACACAATAAATGACTTAAGATTACATCCTTAATAGCTTATGTCCCTGACAAAGGAATTAGGTGTGACTTATTGGCAGTTGTGTCATTGAATGGGGTAGCAAAGGCTGGAGTCCAAGAGCTGTAGGTGAATGGGCTACAAAAACAGAAATATTTACTGGTCAACATCGTCAGAGGTAGAAAAAGATGAAGAACTAGTAAATCCCACTGGGTAACAACAGTCCCCCCTGTCCCCAGCACACTCTGCTTTCCCCACCCCAGCAGTCGCCCTCCTCTACCCACGGCCCACCTCCCACCACCAATCTGGAGAAAAATAAGCTCAGGCCACACATGGCTCAGAGCCTAGTTCTCCCCAAACCTTCACAGTCTCTCCGAATCACAGATACCAGCCAAAGCTGTTGACTTGCTGGGTCACAAGACAATTAAAGACATAATTTTGCCCCCCAGGCTCCCCTCACCATGTGTTAGTGGGGGACCCTTCCGTTTCCACTGAGATGCTGGATTGAGCACCCCTATGGTCCTGGGGCAAGTTGGGGAGCAGGTGGTAAACAGTTCTCATTAAAACTACGTATTATTAAAGAACATGCCATGGATGTTCAAACAAGTGTTTGATTTCTTATTACTAGTATTCATAGTCTGGAGGAAGCCCAGAAAAGTGGTCTTCGTATCCAGATCTTCAGCTATACTCTTCCTGCTTGAAGAGGCACCCTTCTTAGTGAGGTGCAGACAGCAAGGACAGCATTCAGACAGTCTATGAAGAATACTAGAAATTAGAAATCCATTAAGTTTCTTTAATCAGCACTTGGTAAACTGTTCTTGCTAGGGTCACTAGCGATTTCACTTGGGCGTGCGAAGCCATTACACCTACCATCCATATAGCTGTGCAGAGCAGTTAGCATGGTCCCGTCCTGGGGTACGTAGGCAGAGTATGCCATTTCCTCTAGCATGGGTGGAGACAGCCTGGAGGGCTGCACTGCTGTGACGGGAGCAGAAGATGAATGATTAGGACTAACATGCTTCTTATGGCGTGCTCTGCAATTTTGAAACCACACCTGAAAAGGGGAAAAAGTTTACATCATGTTAATAGATTGCATTCTGTTTAAACAGTAGCACAATAAAAACCTCAGCTTTCTAACTTCAGCTGAATTCAGTTAGTTAATTGAGCCTTTAACAGTCCTAATGAAGAAGCATTTGTCCTAAGCCTACACAGTGCCTCGAACAAGCATGGCCAAGCCAGGAAAGCTCCTGCAGCCACCAGCAGCCCAGATGGAAGAGGGGCTGCTGCCCCGGGCACCAGAGGGGACACGGCATCGCCTGCCTCAGCACGGCTGACAGACAGGCAGGGATTTCACAGGACACCCCTTCGCCTTCTCACATGGAGAACTGCCCAGGCTCCCACTTTTTCAAGGCTTGATTGCAGCTGTGAGATACCTCACTTCTACAGAAACACTCTGTCAATCTTCCTGGCTACAATCAGCTACAGGGACAGCAAACTTATTTTTATTTGTATAAATATATATTATTAAAAAATCGTATTTATGTAGAAAAAGCACATGCTTATAATGTTTGCAGAGAGCTATCTTCAAGTAAAGACTGTAAGTTCAGTTTCTCTCGGTTTTGGATGGCACGGGTATATATTTTAACCCTCTAGAGCGGATTACCAGACATTTACTTACTCTAAACACGTCATGCCACAGACCACTTTCAAGATGAGAACAGGTCTTAAGAACAAGCTATTGAAGTTAGAGATTTATGTTTAGAAAAGCTCAGTACCAATTCCTATTCTATTTAGCCTGAGAGGTTTCTTCCTGGAAGATTATTGATCCTCCAACACAAAGTGCAAGAGGAATACAGGAAGTTTTCCAAATTAACATGTTTGTTCTAGACCTATTCCTGACTAAGGATGTTGTCTGAAGTTTTAATGTAACTGCCAGATTAGATCTTTTTCCATCTTGGAGTAACTACACGGAGAGAGCTGTCACATTAAGCATTTCCAATGGCCGAGTACCAGCCTCTGTTACTCACGTAACCTCACACCGTTACCTGTATAACACGCCTGCTCAAGCCTGTTCTTTCTGCCAGTTTCTGAAGTGTTTGTGCATCTGGATTATTGTCCTGAGCAAACTGTGCTTGCATAACCTGAGAAGGCAAGATAAGAGATGGCAGAGTTTGTGTGTGCAGCGTCAGAGACTCCCCGCAGCCACCAACCTATTCCTGGACTCTGTTTAGGAAACTGTTGTAATCAATAGACCCCAGACAGTCCCCAGCACATTGAGGGGGAAAAAAACAGTCCCCCAAAACCAAAACACAAGCCCCTTATATGCTTAACTGAACTGAGACATTTACCAGAAATGAAAGAAGTTAATGTCCTTGGCAGCAGTGCAGAAGAGAGGAGGTGCTCTGTTGTGATTGTGTTACAAGGACTGTGGGACAAGATTCCCTGGCAGAGCAACTCCCACACACTTGATAAAGAAAACGCCCGCAGCAGCAGACACAGTGCGTAGAACTTTGATCCACCTCGACCCATCAGTCAC
This sequence comes from Calidris pygmaea, assembly GCA_003697955.1. Classification (NCBI taxonomy): domain Eukaryota; kingdom Metazoa; phylum Chordata; class Aves; order Charadriiformes; family Scolopacidae; genus Calidris; species Calidris pygmaea. The sequence goes on from QJSC01011266.1 coordinate 171,763, forward strand.
CACCTGCATCTTGCATTCCACGGGGCAGCTGAGCCCCTGCTCAGCCGCACAGAGCCTGCGGGCAACGGGGAAGCCCTTCCTGCCTCGTGTAAATGACCCGAGGAACACAGGCACTCCACCTTGACCGACCTGCACTACGTAATTGTTTGGTTACACTCATCTTTTTACAAAAAATTGAAGGCAAGTCATTAGGACATTAATCACTTTTTTTTTCCCCCCTAAGGAAGGAGATGTCAGCTTGGCCTGCGTCCTGAACAGTCTCAGGGCCTGCAGGAATTTACCTTATTTAAGGAAGTAAGGCTTCATTTCTGCAGAGTATCCTCAGCAACTGAGTAAACTGTAGTTTCTCGTTTCTGGATTTTGTCCCCTGATGGACTGCAAATTTTGCCTGGCTTCATCTTTGAAGATTCAGACTACTTCTCCCCACATTCAGAAACATTGGAACTATGTACTTTCCTACTGTTTCATATAAAGACATCAAAAAATGACGACATCCTTTCGTACGAGTTCTCCACGAGGGGCGTTACTACGTGCTGTCGCTCTGACAGTCACTTATCCCTCAGGAGCTTCTCTTTTGGGAAGCAAAGTCCGACTCCAGCATCGAGGAGGGCTGCAGAGTCAGATGCACCGAGCAGAGATCAAGTGTTAAGTAACGAGAGGCCCTAAGGCTCCAAACACCTGATGAAGTAGGTTACAATCTATTTAAAACAGAAAAAGAGAGGAAACATGGAAGTTCCACTGACAGCAAACAGGCAGAAACCCTGAATCCAGCTCCTGCCCTGGTGGCTGGGTCTCGCTCCCCTCCAGCTACTGCTGGAAAAGAAAGTTCCCTTTTGCAGAAGTTCAAGCCTGGTGTCCAGAGCCCTCGTCAGGTTATTCCCAACTCACCAGTTTTGTATTAACACCACGTTCTGTCTCCAGTTACTGCTGAAATAGCAAACCAAGCTCTGAACAGCCACATGCCATGTTGTATAGCACTGCTTAAATGCCTCACCTGTGTTATTATACCTCAACTTTAGTTTTTCTCAACTGCCCTCAACATGAACAAGAGGAGGACGGGCCAACAAAACAGAATGCTGGCTGAGGCAGCAGAAAAGGAGTGGTGTAGTGGCCACATGTTCCCAGAAATTCAAAGTGTTGTAAATTAAAAGCAGGGATGCGTAGCCGGGATTGGGTAAAAAGCTGCAGCTTCCTTCCCACTACAGGCTGAAATCTCTAAATCCCATCTCAGCACTGCCCCCTTCATGGGCAGCTGGCCCTGGTCATGGTGATTTTCCCGAGAAAGTTAATTTAAGGGAAGTGGTGATCCGAAGGGTGGAATAACTCATATTTGAGGCAGTCTGGAGCCAACTCTTGCCAAGGTGGCAACACGACATGAAGGCTTGAAAGCAGAGCAGATGCCGGCCCCTTCAGGAGGGGGCTCGATTTGATACTTCCTGGCTCCCACTGCCCTTAGCCCTGACCATGGAAAGGAATATAACGAGTGGTTGAGCTACTACAAAGGGATATTGGAAAGAAATAGTTCAGTAACACACATTCAAGAAAAAAAAATTGGACAGTATGAGAATTGCTGCCAAGTACTTCAAATGCACTTTCCTGTATTTCGCTCCACCTAGCTCTAGGAGAAAAAGCATGTTTTTTCCCTTAGATGTGCAGCATTAAATATGGAGGCTGGGTCTTGAAGTAAAATACCAAGACTATACTGACTTTAGTACATTTTTAACAAGAAAAGCTCAAAGACACTTCGGGGAAATCAGCACGTGAAGCATTTTGGAAAGGCTGGGAGAAGGGGAAGAAGAGAAGGAAGGAAAGCAAAGGCGAGTCTCTTTTGATAGTCTCTCTTCCTGGTGTACAGAATTACAACCAAGACCATAACATATGATCTAAAATGCAAGAATTGAGGAGAACGGTTTTATGAGGAAAGAGGGCAATCAAGAAATGAATGTGCAACTATTCCCCATCTTCTCTGAACCAAACCAAGACACAGCCACTGACGGGAGTGGATCTGTGTTCATGTGAATATAAGCAGAAATGCACGTTTTGGGAACACAACTTTTGCAGCGCTTATTGTGCACTACAACAACATTCAAACTTCCACCCTGTTCGTGTCCTGAAGTCATGTACAGTGCCCATCTTCATACAACTCTTCACATTACATAGTTCTAGAAATATTTTGTCTTTATTATGTGTAGCGATGTAAATGCCTGATAAAATAGATTTCATCGAGCAATCAAAATAGAACAACCTTTTTATTTCCACTCTGCGGAATTACTAGCTGCCCCCAGGGAAATAAAAAGCTTGAAGAGTAACTATTTCATATTAAACTGCTGAAGCTAACAAACAATTCCAGAAACATGCTGTGTCTTGATAGTTTATGAAATACTTTAAAGCATGCAAGCTTTTTCTTTCCCTCCATATGCATCCCATTTCCTATCAGTTCAGCACCTACATCCTGCATAAACCTGAACCATGCAATTTTTCAGCTCTGCCTCTACCTGGAGTTGGTCTGCTGTGAAGCTGGTCCGAGCTCTTTTTGCTGGTTTTGGATGATTAACATCTTGTTCTGTTAGTAACGCTCCTTCCACACTAATCCCATTACCTGAAGCATTAAAAAGAAAACAACACTGTCTGCTAAACATTCAAAATGATGTTATTCGTAAGTCAGACTGTCCTGCAACAATAACCAACAGTTATTCAGCCAGCTGAATTTCAACTTTAAGAAATTCATATTCTGTTCAAAGTTAAATTGATCTGCCACTATTACTCATTACACCCCAAACTACTCCCTTGCAAATGAGAGGAAGAATAGATCCAGCATGGTATTTTATCGACTAGATATGCTCTTGCTTTCTTTTTCCTTAGGACAGAAAACAAGTTATACAAACTTTGAAAAAAAAAAAAAAAAAAGAACTAAAACATCCAATAATTTGCACATTATTTTAATTCAAGAACCTGTGCTTCCAGCCTTAGTAAAGCTAGGTAATTACCTCTTAATAAGGAAGATGGAGTAAAACCCAACAATTTAATTAAAACTAAACCACAAACATACATCTTCACAAAAGCAGCGTGTTACCATTTTCAACTTCTCTTTTCAGATTGTCCAACATGCAGTCGTAATGTACTCTACAGAGGACCTTCTCCTCAACCAGGGCGAACTCCTCTCCGGTGGAGAGCTGCCTTTTGCAGGAGAAGCAGGCGAAGCAGGCCAAGTGGTAGACATTGCCCTTCGCCCGCCGGACCCAGTCGGTGGAGTGGATGTGCCGCCCGCAGCGGGAGCAGCGCGTCCCGTACCGCCTGCAACGACAGCGGCAACCGCAGGGTGAGGGTGGCCACCGGGACCAGGGGACAGCACGGTGGTGTGCTCAGTGCAAAAAAAAATTAAAAAAAAAAAAATCAGCAGGTTTGTACCCAATAGCTTCGGCAAGACCGCCGCTGAACAACAAAAGTTAGCATCTTCATAAGGCAAAGGGTAACACTGAAACATCTTGACTGCTACATAAATTCACAGCTCTTCATCTTTCCTTTTATATAGATAATTACTCTTTAAAAAGCTGTGAGTGGGAGACAGAAACAGCTGACTGTGTGTTCAAAATTCTCCCAATTATTCAAATATATTTCCCATTACTGCAGTGGTAGTCTTAGTTATTATATTCAGCTCCATCATCCTCCACTAATCATTCAGTTCCCTTCAGCAGAAGGGGGAAAACCTGTATCTTCCTAGTTGTTACCGTAATTACCATCACATTATGATTTTAAAAGAAATTCAAATATCTGCAAGTATTTACTATGGTAGAATACTTCTCTTTGAAGAGGAAACTAGCCACCAAGATATGTAGATAAGAATTTGTCCTGAAAACCTTTGCAGGCTCGTAAGTTCTTTTTTTGAAGTCCCACAAAACTTTGTTTTGCCAGTTCATAGTATTCAGCCTGCCCCCTCCCTCTCACTGTCAGAACTGGCTGGACATCATCTATCCACCACACAGGTGAGAACCCCATAAATACTTTGGTCTGGGGAAGCACTAGCAATCACACCAAAATTTTTTGCTGCTTTCTGAAGATTTATCATCACGAGTACTTTCAATGCCAGCACAAATCAGTAATATTCTTCCTTACAGGATTAGACCTTAATCTTGAAGAATGCTTCAGGTTCTAAATCAAATTCATCACAGAAAGGTACAACTGCTGAAAGCTTCTTTTGAAGATCACAGGATTTATTCTGGGTTGGTTTTGTAGTCCCCCGTGGCACCAGTGGGGTGCTAGTCCAAACCAGTGCCACCTCGACTCCCCCTCGTCCTTGGGTAACGCTGATGGGGGCTACAATCCCCAGACACACACAGCAGCTTTACAGCCTCACTGCGGCAACAACTGTGACCCCCCTCGTGCGTACACAAGTTATTGTACAAAGGCAGTAGCTGTGCATAACAACCATGGGGGGGCACGGGGGGGCTCAGCAGCAGTTACACTGCACAGACCTGGGGCTTCCCCAGTCCCTCTGCAAGAAATGTCAGGAGTTTAACTACCGAAAATAAACCCAGCAAATAAAACCCAAAGAGCCATCGCATTTTGGTTGTGGCTGAAGTATAATGTGTTATCTAATAAAATGATACTACGGTATGATATACCTGAAATAATCGAGTTTGCAGAAGATATCTTTATCTTTGATGTAACAGCTGGTGTGCCTGCCTAGCGAGGTTCTGCAGACGCTGCAGGAGAGACAGCGCACATGCCAGCAGAGGTCGTTCACCTGCAAACACACAAAAGAAAAATACCCCTCAATGTTTGTGCTACCAATATTACATTTCATATTTACAAAAATTATTTTTTCCATCCATACAGACAAGGCCAGAAGTTACAGGTACCGTGACTCACAGAAAATTTATCTTCAAGGCAAAAACATTTTTCCTATAGAACTGCATGCATATTAAGGGTTAATTAATTTGAGGCCTTCAGAATAAGCTTTCATGGGTTTGTAATTAAAAGCACCAGAAGAGGAAGCGAGAGATTCAAGTTCCACGTAGATATTTTGTGCCCAGCTCTGTTCTCACAGCGTTGGAGTCACAGAGCAAGTTCTGGCCCCACATGACCTGGGGAGGCAGCTACTTACATACTTTTTATTTCCTAGTCTGTAAAAAGCCCTGCCTAGCAAAGAACAAACTTTGCAAAGTGATTTGAAATTTTAAAATGCAAGTAATGAGGGGGAGACAAAAAAATAGAAGTCTGTCAGATAGAAAAAAACCTATGAACAGCATCTTCATTTGCCAGGTTTCTGTTAAAGCAAAGTTAGTGAATGAGTGAGAGTTTCAAAACATCAGCAATTGTTTTAATAGCAAATTCAACAATTCTTTAACGTGTAATATCCACAGTGAAACCAGACATAGTCATGGAAAGCAGCAGAAATCAGCAGTTTTGAACACTCACATATAATTTTGGGGCAAATAAATTGAGTGCAATTATTTTAATTTCTTCATTCCTGTAAAGAGAAGTCTGTCATGCAGACATTGTGCATCACACATCAGCTATATAACTTCAATAATTTGAAAACCCAAAATTCCCAGTGACTGTAAAAATTAAGTAATAACCTTCTGGATAATCCCATGCTGCACAGGAGGAATTCTATAAACCAAACAATGACTAAGTTTAGATTTTTTATTTTTTTTTTTAATTTTCAGAGCCAATTTCTCCTCTAATAGCAAACAGCCCATACATCGCCTGTGGCAACGCAGCAGATCTGAGATAATCCAGGATGTGCCTTTCATCAGAACACTGCCAGACAAACCACAGAGAAAGCGAGGCATCGCACCGGCTCCAACCCTCGCCCCGGAATCACCGTTCCACTCATTCTTCAGGTTATAACGTTGCCCTTTGCAGTTGGCCCAGCGCTCCCCTGACTGTCACCCTCCCTGGCAGCCGCCTTCCCCTACACCGACGAATTCACACCAGGGCTGTAAACATGAAGCTGGTGATCAGGGCTGTCACCAAGTGGATCCTCCCAAGTATTTCTTAAGGTATTTCCCTGCAGCGGCCCTGGGGCCGGAGGGAGCTGCCGAGTGGTCCGCTCCCCGGTGCGAAGGGTTGCCCGGTGGGGGCGAGAGGAGCCCACAGGCAACCAGGCAACGCAAAGACTGGCAGCGAGCTGAGCTTTGTGGGGCTGGGATTGTCGGCAAAGCTCACAAAGCTCAGCTCACTGCCAGTTCTTGCGTTGCCTGATGCTTTTCTGCAGAACAGGACATCAGCAGCTTGGACGGTTGTCCCATTTGGTGTCACCCACCTACGTTCTTATTAATTCACAGGGCTGGAGGTGGCAGACACGCTGCTGCTGGGCAAGAGACGCCAGCTCACCACCACCGATTGCCACCTCTTCTCTCTGCCAACGCAGGAAGCAGCAGCGGCGGATTTAAACTTAAGGCTAGATCGTTTAGAGGTCTTTTGCTTCAAGGCACGCTACCCCAGCGGCTCAGGCAGGAGACGGCAGCGATCAGTAAACCCGCTTCCGAAATGCCCCTGGAGTTAATGGGACGGGAGGCGAGTTCCAGGCAGCTCTGCCCCCAGTCCGACCGCACCATTCCCGTGCGGGCGCGGCCGGGATTCACTGCAACAAAAGGTGTAAAGCTGCCCCCCACACACACCTGCACCCACCCTGTTGTAAATGAACACCAACCCAGCATACACCCCCCTTCGACCTCCTCACCCCTGCCGAGACCTAAGCAAGCGCTCTCCCGACCACACCGGGCTGGCTGCCGCGGCGTCACCCGCTTTCGCTTTGCAGAACCTACAACGGCTTTCTCTAAGGCTGCATCTGGTGGAATCCAGCGACTTTCTAGCGCGACCGTCTAATCTCACTTTTGAAAGGAGAGAGGGCAAAACTCTGATCCAGGATAATTTTGAGGGCTGTAACACAGAAGGAAAATAGCCCCCCTGCCAGACACATCAACGTTTTATGTTTAAAGTCACATGGTTTTGTTTGGTTTTAAGCAATCTTAGTCCTGAACACCAAGGCCAGCAAACTACCCGGCACCCACACCGCTTGTTTCCTTCACAGACATTACTAAACCACCTTTTACAAAAATAACTTATTTCTATATTTCTCAAGAGGCACTTTTTGCTTTGAGATTCACACCACCACACTAGAAGGTTTGCTTGAGCTAGTAACAAACCGGCCACACCGCTTCCCCGGGAGCCCGAGGTGCGACCCGCGTCCCGAACCATCGGCTTTTCTTCCCCGCTCTCTCCCCCCGCACATCAAGCAAATACAGTTGCAGCGCAGAAAAGCGCTCCCCGGAACACGCAGCGACGCCGTTCTCCTCCCGGGCCCCAGTCTCGCCGTCCCGCACGCAGCTGACGCCCCGCTTCGGCAGCGACCCCGCTGGCAGCTGAGGGACAGGCGGTGGCACGGGCGGTCAGTCGCGACAGATGCGACAGCGGCGACGGACGGCGGGTCGGGGAGGCGGCGAGCTTCCTCGGAGCCGCTGAGCCCGGCTCCACGGGGCTCGCCGGGCACCGCTCCCCGGAGACTCTCCCGGGCACCGGCCGCCCCACCGGGCAGACGCCGCCGCCGGGCACCGGGCTCTTACCTTCAGCAGGTACTTGTCCACGATCTCCAGGCCGCAGCTGCTGCACACGCACTTGCTGGGGGCGCAGCCGGAGCCCGAGGCCATGGACCGCGGCGAGGAGGAGGGCGAGAGGGCGGCGGAGGAAGAGCAGGAGTCCTCGTCGGCCGCTGCGGGGCTCGCCTGCGGGAGCGCACGGGAGAGCGCGGTGAGCGCCGACGGCGGCCGCCCGCCCGGAACCGGCGGCCCCGGGAGTCGCCGGCGCGGGAGCCGCCACCCGCGGGGCCCCGCCGGGGCCTCCCGTGGCGGGGGCCGGCGCTTCCCCGCGGAGCCAAGCGGAGGGGCCGCGGCCGGGGAGCGACGCACCCGCAGAGCGGCGGCCGCCCCGCACCGGGCACCGGCACCGCGCCCGCCCCCTCCCCGCCGCCCCGCGCACCTTCTCCGAGGGGCCGCCCAGCGCGGGCAGGTCCTTGTCCTCCAGCCTGCAGACGAACATCGGGTCGCTCTTCCAATACATGGCCCTGCCCTACCGCATACCAGCCCTGCGGGGCGGCCCCGGGACCCCGCACCCGCTCCTCTGCGCTCAGCGCCTGCAGGAAAAAAGTTTTGTTTTGGAGTGGGTGGACCTGCCTCGCTGGCCTCACCTCCTGCGCAAAACCCGCCTTCCGAGCGTGGCGGGAGCGCCATCTCCGCCAGCGAGCCCGCGCCCGGTTTTGGGCGGGGGGGGGATGGGGGTGGGGGAGGGGGGACGACGACACCCCCAACAACAACAACAAAAAAAAACAACCAGCAACGAAAGAACCCCAGAGGATCCCTCCCCCCGTTTGTCTCCCCCGTTTGCCGCAGCTTCCCCCGCCGCCCCAGCAGAAATCGGAGTTACACCCCCGAATTAGCGAGGGAGACAAACGCGGCGGAGCGCGGAGGGTACGCGCGGGCGGGAAGGGGCTTCCAGCGCCGGACCCCGAGCGCGGTCCCGCAGCTCCCAAACCCGCCCCGCCGCTGTGCTCACTCGCGCCTCCGAGATCCCCTGATAAAACCTTTCTCGTTAACCTAAAAAAGGAGCATCTGAGCCGCCCAAAGGCGGTGGCGTTACTCCGGCTCTGAAATCACGCCTGAGAGACCACGGATGTTGCTAATTAGCGGCAGCACCTTGGGTCGCGCCGCGGACAGAGGGTGCTGGGAGCCGGCTGCCCGCAGCCCCCCGCAAAACTCAAAAATGCCTCTGAGCCGGGGGAGGGGGGGCCGGGGCGCCCGCTCTCTTTTCCCAGGCCTACAAATCGTGCCCGCAGAGTTCCCGCAACCCAACCGCCGCTGCGGGCCCGGGAGGGCGCAGCGGAACGGGGCGGCAGCTCGTCCGTCGCAGGTGAGGTAAATAACGGGGGTGTCTGCTTCTCCGCACGTATTCAACGAGCCAGGTGTTTTTAATTAAACTTGTCGTTATGTTTCCATCTTTCCCCTCTCTTTGTTGCAGCTCCGCCTGACGATAGACGCCAGACGCGTTGCGGAGCCTCGGTAAAGCAATGCGTGAGGTGCCCGTACGGGTAGAAACGGGACAAGTTTGGTAAAAGGGAATTCTGCCGTTGGGAAGCTGTACGAAAGGAGAAGCCCCGCGTTCTTCTCCCCCTAAAAGTTACGATCGTTGTTTCAAATCCCGGGACCCGATCCTGCAGGACCGTAACTGAACGAGTGGCGGTGCCGAGCCCCGGTAAACCCGGGGCGTCCCCGTCAGTCGCTCGTTTGGCCGGCGCTAAAACGGATCTAACCCCGGACAGACCCTCGCTTAAGTCTAGTCCCCGTGTCCCCAGCAGCCGTCGCCGCAGCGAGGCAGGCAGCCCTTGGGGTTTTTTTCTGGCGCGACCCGGAGCCGGCCCGGCCCGGCCCAGAACGGGAGCGGCGGGCGGGGTGCGCTCCCGCTCCCCCCTCGGCCCGGAGCCCCGAGCGGCCCCGGGAGGACGCGGGACCCCGCCGGCCGCTGGATGCCCCGGTCCCGCCCGCTGGCCCGGCGGCGGCTTTCGGGGCCGGGTCCCGCGGGCCCGTTTGCGCGCGCCCTGCGGAGCTCCCCGCCCCGGGAGGCGACCGTGTCCCGGGCACCCGCCTCTCGCCCGGGGACGGCGCGGCGGGGCCTCCCGCTCCCGGTCCGGGGACGGCGCGGCGGGGCTGCCCCGTCGCCGTCCGAGCGCTGCAGCGGCCGGCGCGGCCCCGGCGGCGAGAGTGCGCGTCCGCGGAGAGCTCGGCCGGAGCCGCGGCCAGCACGGAGCCCGCCGGGGCTCCCTCCCCCGCGCTCGGCACCGTCGGAGGTACGAGAGGAGAGCTACCGTCTGTCCTCGGCGGCGCGACAGAGAGCGAGCGCCTGCGGGGGGGCCTCCACCGAGCCGCGCCGGGAGGAGCGGGCAGAGCCGCCGGGAGCAGAGCCCTCGGTAAGCCCGGGACGGCGAGACCTGTCCCGCTGCGCGGTGCGGAGCGGCGGCGGGTTGCGTTCGCGTCGGTCCCCGTCCAGCGGGTTCGTTCGGGGTCTTCGCGGCGCTTCACGGGGGGCTGCGTATTAATCTCGATGAAATAACTCCCTGTCTGTCCGCGAACACCTTTTTTCTCTCAAAAATACAGCAGTAGGAGCCCACGAAGTCAATCCGCGCGTTGTTCCTCACGGCGACTGTGACCGCGCAGCGGTAATTCATAAAGCGGGTGTCGGAGGAAAAACGCCGCACGGGAGATCGCCCGGTGTTTCTTACTGTTTTCGGAGCCCGGCGACGAGCGGGCGCGGCGGCCAGCCGCCGGTGCTCTGCCGGTCGGGGAACGGCGGCCCCCCCGGGCGCCCAGCTCCCCCCCCCGCCGCGGTCCCCGCCGCTCCCCGCCTCGGCACCGGGGTCGCCTCGGGGCGTCCCGCCGCCCCCGCCGCTGCCGTGCGCTCCCCGCGGAGCGGAGGGCAGGCCGCTGGGCACGCCGTTCCCCTGCGGGGGTCCGGGACCTCCCCGGGGGGCTGCGCGGAGCCGGGGGCTGGATCCGGTGGCCCCGGGGGGCAGTAGGACGAGGCGCGGAGTTTTTGCTAAGGCCGGGGGTGCTTCCTAAGAGGGGAGCGGTTTTGCCGAGCTATTGGAGACGCGTTATTCCCGAGAGGAGGTCGGAAACGCTACAGTGTGTACGGGGCGGAAAGGGCCCGGGCTCGGGTGTGCGGGCTCCGCTCCTGCTTCGCCTGCGCGCTGGTACCGCCTCTCTCCCCAAAGTCCAGTCTAAACTTCATCGTTTCGGTTACACGCTCTCGATATTTTAGTGAGTATTCCCAGCACCCTTTTTTGAGGAGATGAAAACGCGAAGACGCGCAGGCTTTAGGGAAATTCCGATTTCTGCGCTCCCTCGTCTCCCGGCTGCCGTCTCCGCGCACACCGGAGGGATGCTCGGCTCCGGCGCCGCGCTGATCCCGCCGCTCCTCGCCCCGCCGGCTCCGCGCCTGGGTCGCCGGGCCCTGCGGACGGGCCCCGGGGCGGGGGAAGGGGAGGCTGCTGGGGGCGGGCAGGGCGGCCCCGGGCTGGTCCTGTGGAGGCTGAGAGCGGAGCGGGGCCTCCCCCGGGACCCTTCGACGAGGGGGCTGCGTCTGGTTCCGATTCCTCGCTCTCCCGAGTAACGGAGGGGGTGTGTGGGCGGGAGCGTTAATCAGTCGCGCGTAGGGGGGATCTCTTACATGTTTGACAGTAAGGAAATACTGAGCGCGGGGACTTAGGGTTGATTTAACGCGGGGGGGGGGCGGCGTATAGACTCCTCGGAGCCCGCACCGTGGTGCGTTGCCAGCGGCGGGATGCTTCTCCCCGGAGGCCGCCCTGGCGGAGCCGGTTCTCCCGCTGAAACACGGGCCGCTGCGGGATCCCGACCCGCATTGTGGGCGGCTTCCGAAAAACGGGCACCGAGGCTCGGCCCGGCCGGTCCCGCCGGGCTCTCCCGGCGCCGAGCCCTGCCTGGCTGTGCCCGGGGGGGTCGGTGACCGGCGGGAGGGCCGTGGTGCCTCGCTCGGCGCTCGGGGGCAGCGGGGGGGGGGGCGCGGAGCCGGCGCTGGAGCCGCTTCCTTCCCGTCCCCCGCCCGCATCCCCCCGCACCGCCCTCCCCAGCGGCCCCGCCGTTCTCCCGGGTCCCCGCTGCGGGGTCCGCCGGTGCCCGCCGCCCCTTCCTGCTGCGTGTCCTGCGGGGCTCGGGCTGGGGGTGCGGGGCCATCCGCATCCCCCGGTCTCGCCTCCCCGCTCGCTGACGAACGGCCGGGTGTCGGGGGGAGTTCGGGCGCTGCGGGGGGACGCGGGGGGCCCAGCGGTCCCCTCCTCGTGCCACTGCGGGGCCGTGCGGTCGCCTCCCGTGCCAGCAGCGGTCTGGCAGGAGAAACGGCTGGGAGGGGACAGACTGACAGCTGCTGCGGGACCAAGTTCATCTCCCCACACGTTCCCCTTTCGTCTCAGCCGTCTCCTTACACGCACTTCTGCCGGTATCCGGAGGTTTTCCATCTGCGGACCGCGGCGTCCGGCGCTGTGTGGCCTCTGTGGGCCCTGGAACACACGCGGGGGCGTCAGGCCAGCGCTCTCGGGCTTGCTCCCTGTGAGTTTGTATCCCCGCTGCCTCCAGCCACCGGTAAAAGCTGCACAGTTTGGACTAGCCCTGAATTTTTGGTTCTGGGCTCGTTTAACGACAAGTAAACGAACCCGGTCTCTTACCAGTGAGTTGTTTTTCAAATCAGTGCAATGCACTTTTCCTGGGGCGGGCTGTCTGTCTCCGCTTTGTGGGTCCAGGATCTTCCAAAGCTGCGCACATGTGGCTTTTGTTCATGGCAGTTCCAGTGTGGAGCTCCGTGTTGCTTAACTGTGAATGACCAGGTCAGCCAGAGGGAAAGTTTCTATTTCCTAATTGGATTTCTGAGCCGGTGGTTCCCTCACCAACACCCAGAACTTGATGCAATTTGCCTTTTTTTTTTTTTCCTATAGGGAAAAAAACTGAGGGCTGGGAGGAGGGGGGCAGAGGCCAAGAAGGGAGTTAGTGGGATGCAGCCCTGCATTTTTTTAGAGCGCTGGCCCTTGCACTGCAGGGGGAAGTGCAGGGAATAATTTCGGCACCCCAGTGTGTAACTGCAATAATTTTGCTTCATTTACTCGGATCTACTTATTTCACCCCTTGTTCCCTGCGCTAGGAACTGACTGTCTAGATGAAACCTGTGCGTGTTCGAATTAAGTGTTACATCTATGCGTTCCTGAAATTGCGGCGAACGCTTTATCTAGGAGCTGACTTTTTAAGCGTCTGTGCTAATTGTGTCATGCTGTCATTCAGTTAGGGAAAGTACCGGGGACAGAGGAAATTAGCCACCAAATTATGTAAAAGAGCGTTTTGCCCTTAACGTACTGGAGGGCAAAACCGAAATGGAAGCCAGGGTGGGTTGTTTATAAATACGTAGCTGCAGAGCTCGCCGCGTGTTCTCAGTTGTAAGGATGTCCCGTTCTCTGTGAGCACGGTGCCTCCGCGCTGAAGGCCCTGGAAGGTTCCCCTGAGCTATCGTATCTGCCCGCTTAATTCCTTTCACTTTTGTTTATGCGATGAATAAACACTGCTCTGGCAGGAGACCCGGGCCGTCGAATGGAAACGCCTGTGCCGGGGGGAGGCGGGGGCCCCCGGAGCCGCGGTAGCTCGGGAGATGCTCAGCTCCTTCGGCCGCCGCCGATGGGGAGGGGGACCCTGCGAGGGACCCCCCGCCCTGGACGGGCTTTCGCGAAGCACCCGAGGGGCTGCGGTAGCAGGAGGGCTCCGCCGGGGGAGCGATCTCTGTCCCCCCGCGGCTCCGGTGGCCGCTCCGCTGCGGCCAGGTCCGCCGACGGCCGGGGTGGGGGGTGCCACCGGGCGGCTCCCCGCAGCTTGCCCCGCGGGGCGCAGCGAGGCCCGGGAGGGAGCAGTCCGGACGCGGGCTATGGAAACCCCGAGCCCTCCCGGCTCGCCCCGAGGAGCCCGTTCCGCGGTATCCCACTCCCGGCGGGGGCGGTCAGCCTGTCCGCGGGGCTGCGCGCATCCTCCGCGCCGCGCAGTCCGCCTGGCACCGGCAGCCGACCCGCACTGTGTCCCCCCCTTCCCGGGGCTCGCACCGTCTCCCGGTCCCGCACTGTCCCCTGTCCCGCACGGCCTCCCGCTCCGCCCCGCATCGGGTTTCGCGCTGCCCCCCGATCCCTCACGCCCCCCGGGGAGCCGCACGCTGCCCGCCCCCGGCGGCATCGCTCCCCCCGGTCTCCCAGGGGCGCGGGCGGGAGGAGCGACCGGGGCCAGCCCCGCGGTTGCGGGCGGGGAAGCGGCGCTGGAGGGACGGGGGTGGCGGGGAAAGACGCGTGGAGGCTGCGGCGGGACCGCCCGGCAGCGGGCAACCGGCCCCGGCACTGGGGGCAACCAGTGAAACCCCCAAGAGAAGGGGGTTGGAGGCGGCACCGGAGGGGGGGCAGGCGCCCCAGGGCGCTGCCGCTGAAGGCCGGGCACGGCTCCGCCCGGGGGGGGTGTTACCTCTTTTCGGGAATGGAAACTCCCCCCCCCCCAGGAGAGCAAATGCTTCTCAGTGAAAAATTGTGTTTGGTACCTTGGGGTCCGACCCCGCTGTCGGGCGCCCAGGGCGCGTGCCGCAGCCCCCCGTCCCCCCGCCCGCACAGACGCCACGCACTGGGCGCACCGCAGCCTTCACGGGGGCTTTGCCTTTGCGTGAAATGCGTTCCCGCGTGTCTGCGTCTCGGTGTTCCCGGGCTGGGCTGCAGGCTGCCCGGTAGCGCTTAGCTCGGCGGGGGTCAGGGGCGGGGAGGTGCGCTGCCTCGGACGCCTGGAGCGGGAGCGGCTGCCGGAGGCCGTGGCTGGCGGGCAGGGCTGCGGGCGGCCTGGGTTGCAGCGGGACGTGAGGCTCCCCAGGGCGCGGGGCGGCGGGTGCCTCGCTGCGGGGGCTCCGCGCCGCACGGAGACTCCCGTGGGCAGCGTGGGCTGAAGGGCGGGCCGGCCCCGGCGCGCCCCGTCGGCTCCCGCAGCCCGCCCCGCTGAGCGGTGGCCGTGCCGCCGGTGCGGTGTTCGGCACGGGTAGGGAAGTGGAAATGGCTGTTAAAAACCAAGCACGTTGGGTCTGCCTCGCTGGAGGTGTTTTTTTTGCGAAGTGGACAAGTTGGGAAAGGAGCTCATGAAAAAAACAGGCGATTCATTCGTGGCGGCTCCGAAAACGCCAGCGAACCCCCGGAGAGCAGAGGGGGGTGCGGTGCCCGCGGTGGCGGCTGCCGGGGGTCTGCCAGCGGGGAGGGGGTCCGCATTCACAGTTTCGTGTGTACAAAGTGCTACTCTGATTCTCTGAAATAAAATACGTTTCTTTTGAAAGTGCAGAGGCTGCAGGTGTTCAGTGTAGCGTTTTAAGTAGAAATAAGGAATCTTACTCCTCTTTGCGTTTAGCATATTTACACTGATATGCCTACATTAACCCTTGAATGACACTTACAGAACTAATCCGGGAAATTTTACCTGGTGCCAGAGTGGTGTTGTTCTAGAGGAGAATGAAATACCCAGACATCGTGTCTTCCTGCCCAGACGCTTACTTTTGTTGAGCTTAGTGCTTGGAAGCAGCTCAGTACTTCTGGGCAGGGGACAAGACAGGGGAAATGTCACCTAAGTTTAACACAACTCCCTTCATCCACCTGCTTGTTCCGAGCAGTTTCCTGATGAACTGCTCTGTTCACACAGGAAAGCACACTGCTCAGGATTCACGGCACATCTCCCATCTGTGAGCACACTGTGGCTTTAGGGAAAAAGCCTTGTCCCGTGGGACCTCGGCTATAACGGGAGGGGGATCTGGATCCAGTCCTATTCCTCTGCCACCCCTGGCTGGCGTGTCTCTGCTTTTGAGGGGCAGCAAGGAAGTGTTTCACTGAGAACACATGAAAAGAAAAAAAAAAAAAAGAAGATAAAAGTGGCAGAAAAGATGAATTCCTTAAGCGGCACATTATACAGTACCTACAATTTACTGGTGGCACATGTAGGAGTAGTCTTGTTCACCTCTGCTCCACACAGGAGGACTGCTTGTCCCCTTTGCGGGGCCCAAGAGCTGTTGTACTCTCTATAGGACACCCTCTGGAGGATATTCTCAATGCTCTTTGTAGTCCACAACAAAAGTCTGGCAGAAGATAATTATTTTTTTTTTACTGGTGATCTAATGACAATCTTCTGTTCATTGCTTCAGTTTGGGATTGCAAGAAGAAGAGAGTGACAGAGGGAGTCACTGGAGATTTTAAAGGCAACTGTTTGTTTTAATCTGTGCAAACAAACATTCAAAAATGAGTCAGCTCTGGCTGATTACCTGGAAAAAGCTTTACATAAAGCAGCACTTCACTGTCTAATGTTTTGCTGTTCCTTAGTACCGTGTGAAAGTCGGTGCTGGAGCAGGAAGAAGATTATTTATCTAACTCTCAGGGAGAGAGAGTCTAATGGGCTGAAAGGGAACTTAGAATTCAGTGGAGCACTGACGTGCCATCAGGGCTGTGCAGACTATAATATCGATGCTGTTCTGCTGCTGTGTTATAAATACCCAAACATTTAGATCCCCAGCAACCAGCCACAGATGGCATTGAGAGCAGGTTTACACCATGAGGACCCTGATGGTCCCGTGCTCAGCGCCGCACAGGCGTCGTTCTGCCCTGCTCTAACCACTGAAAGGCTCCGGTGCGTGGGGCCAGTAGGGCTGGAGCGGGTGATTTTGGCAGACGAGTCCCCACGAGTTGCCTGCCTCATGCCCGCCACAGCAGTAGCCGTGCTCTCATCGAGGTGTGCTGCTTTTTGCCTCCTACATGGCTGTAAGCTGAGAGGGAGACTCGGCCCCGCTCTGTCTTGTTTTACTGTTCATACTCTGCAGTGATTTCTGCTGTGCTTCCACATCTGCTTTCCACTGTTATTTTGGGAACCTGCATTTTCTTGAAAGACAAAATCATGGAGAGTTCAGACATGGAAATTACATTTATCCTGTCCTTGCTGCATTCCATTTGGTGTGTCTGCAGTTCACGCCAGTGTTTTGGGGGGATTTTCATACTGGTGGCTGATCATGCCCCACATTCTCACGGAGGAACGGGCCAGAACATACGATGCTGCTTTATGTCTGAACGTTGGTGTTAAATGGGATAGGCAGGATCCCATAGCGAGTATCTCAGACAGCTAAATCTCTGCAGAGGCAAGAGGAGAACATATGGATTCTATTCAGTGGTAGAAGCTATGAATGTGCTATTCAGCTATGGTACGTATGACTAGATGATATATACGAGAAGAATGGAGTCTGATCAGACAGCTATTACATCTAAAGACCAAAGAAGGTGTTGTTATAATGAAGGACTCCCTCCATAATGAGTGAACGGTGAAAGTAGGTTTAGAATGATGATTGGTGCAGCAGATACGTGAAATGATCAAATGTGCAGTGCCCATCTAACCACTAATAAGTCTTCTGGAGCAGGCAGAGGCTCTAGCTAGGACTCAGCCCTGCAGGGAGATGGTGGCTGCTCCTGGCTTGGACGTCTCACGTGTGTGGGTGCAGCTACAGGCTCCAGGAGCAGCCCTGCAGCGCGGGCTCGCGTGTGAGTGCTTGGGGGTGAGGGGCTTCTCCAGCCAGGCAGGGGGAGAGGTCTGGGCACCACTTGGAGAAAAGTGAGATGAGAGGAGGGACCCACGATCCGCATCAGGGTGGTGGGAGAGCAGCTGGACTACCCAACAAATCCTCTGCTGCGTGCTACATTTCTGTTCTGCTTTGTGGCAGGGCTGCGGCTCCTAGGCCAGGACTAGCCCCGTGACTCCCAACAGGCATAGGTGGGACCCGTGTCTGTCAGGGGGCGGGTGGCTACCGTGTCCTCTCTGTGGGCAGAGGTGGGCTAATCTGGAAGACCTGACAAAGGTTAACAACCCTGTGACCTCTAGTTGTCCCGTGCCTGTGATACGGGGTGCGATGGGGAGAAGGGTGCCGAGGCGCAGCCGCCCGGTGTCATGTCACCTGCAGCTCAGTGTGGCCATCCTAACCAGAAATCCTGAGAAATGGTGACAGTCTTTACCTTGGCATGAGTGGGGACCGCCTGCGCTGCACCTCTCAGCTATCACTGAATAAAAAGCTTTGCTTTGGTTTGGTTTTACCTAGATGTGGCAATTCATGATTAGGATTTAAAGCGGGGACTTAAAATGACTTAATTGTATTTTGTGTACTTCTTATTTAACACTGCAAGACAAATAAATAAACCAGAATGGGATTCATTCATTTTAATTTGTTGTTGTTACTAATTATATGATTAAGACCTCAAATACAACAACATTTTTATTCGAGCAGAAAAAAATATGGTTTAAAATAGGTACGTAAGAGAAATAGAGTTTATTCTCAGGATCAGTCTGAAGAAATAATGTTACATATATTGCTGGACCCTGCTTTTTCTGCAGTTCGCATGACTCAATAAGTTCTGCTCAGTGCATGAGGAGCGTCCCTTCTCTCTAGCTCTGCTATATTCAGGGTTTGTAGAGATGCTGTGGTAACTAGACTGTTTTTACTATAAGTGAAAATTAGAACCGAGTATGTTTTCACCAATTTGATTTGGCAAATGGACTTGTTTTTATCCACTGTGTGTAAGCGCCAGTTGCATTTCGCTACTAAGAGTAGTTAACGGGGGGCAGCCGGCTCTGCGAGAGCGTCATCGTGGTCTCACCAACCACAACAGCTCCCATTTTGCCACAGGGGCTGAGGCAGGTACCTCCTCCTGTCTCACTTCTAGAGAACAGTTACCCCCTGGCAACAGAAAGTTCATAATTTTGAAGATCAGTTGGGGTCAGGTGCTCGCACAAAGCGTGTTCGTTAGGGTTTGTGGTAGTCTTCAGCAAGGTACACATGAAGAAGTGCGAGGAGGCTCCATGCAGCTTGGTCCAGCAGAGAGGATAGCTCTCACCTTTTCCAGGACCATCTGAAGCACCATCCTCCCATGCCGAGAGCCCATGGCCATGTTGGTGCAGGAGCTGTCTGTTGTCTGACTCTCCTCCAGTTGTCTGAGAGGAGAGGTGATGTCCAGGGAAAAGCACAGGCTCGTGGGTCTGATGCAAAGTGCTTTCAAGACCATGATCAGGAGCGAAGAAGGAAACAGAATTTTTCTTTTCCTTCTACATTTCCTGTGATCTCAAATTCTAAAAAAATTAAAAGTGAACAGTGTGATTAAGAAAATCAAAACACTTGATTGAAATGTTGATCTTTATTTTACAGTTTATTGGACATTAAGAAACCTGACATTTCAAAACCTGAAAAAAAAATAGATAGAAATGTAATGTGGTGGGGGTTTTTTGTTGTGTGGGGTTTTTTTGTTTTGTTTTGTTTTTTAACTGTAAATGTTTCCCCTTCATCTTTATTTTAAAACTAACATCCCTCAAAAGTAGCATATTTTTCCCACATTGTTTCACTTCAGACAAGCTCATGTTTCTGAGGTACCTATGTCCATCAGGAATTTTCTGACTGCTGCTGGTGTAACGTCATCATTGTTTTTTTGTTTCCAAGTGAGGTCCAGTTTCTCTAACCAGTCAGTTGAATTTTGCCTGTGTCAGGTTGTGTGAACCCGTCTCTGCCAGGGGTGGAGGAAGGGGTGGGATGCTCTGCTGATGAGGGAGAGGGGCCGTGGCCGGGTGCTGCCTGCAGTAGCCACCCGCGCTGTCAAAGGGGAGATGAGCACTGAAAAAAATAATCTCATATTTTCAATTTAACTGCGTCTAGAAGGATTAGCAGCTTAAATGCCAGTCATCCTAGCTTTATCTACTTTCAGCTGCTGTACCACCAAAATGTTTTCCTATAAAATATCAGGGATCGGGCTGTTTTGCTTCCAAAATCCAGGGCGTTTTCTGTCCAGCTGAGTAGGCTGAGCTTTGCTGCTCTGCTGTGGACTCAGATGAGGAGGAACTTGCACATTTTCTCCAAATCTGTGCCCAACGTGCCGAAAACCAGCCGTAGCAGCATCAGCCTAGAAGCGGTCGAGCACGTGTGGGGACACTGTGGTGTGTGTGGGAGCAGCTGGTGGTCGCGGGGCCGGCAGGGCTGGCAGTGCCCGGGGGGCACAGGCTGCTCCTCCGATGGGCAGCCCCGTGTGGTGGTGCCCCCTTGGTGACACAAGGGACTTGCTCCATCTGCAGGTGCTCAAGGGAGGGGAGGGCTGGGTGCTAAATCTGCCTGTGCCTCAGGTGCCTCGCGTGGATGATGGGTGTTTGGTTTTGCAAGCGATGCTGCCCTTCGGTGAAGAGCTGTTGAGGACTGTTCCACCACTGCCCACAGAGTACCTGGAAAGCCTCAGCTTCAAGGCATTGTTGGTCTTGATCCAGAGTCAATGGAAATATCTGCATTACATTTAATGGCCTCTGGAACAAGCACTGACGGAAATGTAATACCTTATTTATTGGCTTCATACAAGAGCGCCGATGAAGGAAAGTTGCTCAAATGTCTCCAAATTACTGGCTTTTGAGCATCAATATGCCACCTTCTTTTGTTTTTTGGGGGTTTTGGTGGGGGGGTTTTGGTTGGGTTTTTTTTGGTCTTTGGCCGGGGGCACTTTTTGGAAGGACAGATGAGTTTTGACTCAAAAGCGAGAGAAAAGGCTTTAGGAACTAACGTACACCAAAGAAAGGATCCACAAGAGCTTTCAGTCTGTGTACCAGGAGAGATGCTTCCCCACTCAGACAAACTCAGCCTTCGGTCCTCCTCCTGCAGAAAGAGCCCCTCTCTGTGTTCCCCTCAGGCCTTAATGAGTTTAGTCTGTGGGATTTCCCCTTCCGGTGACATTATCAGCAGAAATTACCCTGTACCATTACCTGTGGCCAATGAAGGCTGACAGGCCTCCCTGGCTCTCCCCTCCCAGGCTGCCTGTGACTCCCCGAGACAGGAAGGTCTTGTCTGGACCTGACCCTTTGAAGTTTCCCTCACCTCCACCTACTGCTCGCTGCCACTTCTGCGCTGTGTCCCCTGCGCTTGGGGGCTGCGGATGCTGCCATGGTTGTTACAGCTGGGTGCCATGGGTGCATGGGGGCTGCACTGTGGGAGCTGGGGGGGCTGAAGGGGGTCCCCACCATCCCTCCCACCCAGCCCGGGGTGTCTGGGACTCGCCTGGGGCCCCCCGAGGAGGGGTGGGGGTCTGCCAAGTGAGGTGGCTGAAGGGATGAAGTACAATTATTTCTCAGGTGATGCTTAACTTCAAAGTTGTTTAAAGAAAGAAGAACATGTTGGAGAACAACAGTCACTCTGGTGGTAATAAATGAACATCTTAGCAAAGTGCCGGACTGAGGCTCTCATGGTTGTTCCCACTGATTTCCCACTCACCAGCTGGCACCCAAACCCGGCTGAGTGGTCCCAGGCACTTACTTGTCCTGCTGCCCACCACCACCACCAGCCTCCCCTTGGTGGTCCTGGCCTAGACCCTGAGTGCTGGGCAAAGCTGGGACCAGGGGGTGCAGGACTAGGGGTGCGAAGCCGTCTCTGTCCTCCTTGCTCATGGAGCAGCTCGGTGACACGTCTGGGCAAGGGCTGGGGCTGTGTGGCACGGCTGGCCGGGGGGCTGGGGTTGTGGGTCACAGCTGGCCCGGGGGCTGGCCCGGCCCCTGCTCTCTGCCCTGCGGGTGGGCAGGTGGCGGGGGTCCCTGTGCTTGGACAGCCTCATCCTGGGCATCCTGCCCGATGGAGGGGGAGCTGCCTCGTGGCAGGCTTGTGGGACCACCCCAGGCTTTTGGCCTTTTTGAAAGAAAACGGTGTATGGGATTGTTCATAAAACACTCCACCCTTCCAAGAAGGAGTACACATGACCTTGTTCATGTATTTTTATACACAACAGTGCTTTTCTGGCCATAGAACACTTTGGGCTTTGCTGCCCTGGGCGGCAGCAGCATCCTGCTGGTCCTTCTGCCTCCAGCGCAATGGTCCAGCAGCATGAGTGATGGGGAGATGCAGGAGTTTGCCACCCACAGACTGATTTGTCATGGATAACCCCAGCACTGCTCAGTCCCGTGCCACCTGGGAGTCAGAGAAGCCTGAATGTGTACTAGCTTGTTCTGGGGGCGACAAATCGTCCTCGCCCTACTCTGAGAATGCTGGATGAAGTCCTTGGTGAATGGGGGTTGAAACTGGAAGCAGCTAAGAGAGCCTGATATGTGCTGCGCATTCTGTGTTTCTGCACATAGCTGTTCAATAGCTTGTAAACTTTCCCACAAAATCAAACAACACCCCTCCTAAGGGGGTGTTTTTTCCAGGGATTATGAAAAACAAGTTGTGTGGCAGCTGGGTACACAGAGCTATAGCCAAACGCCACTTCGTTGCTGAGTCTTTTCCTTTCCCTTTGATTCTGCTTTTAAACATTCATTGCATGGCTGTTGAACGTTTCGGAAGGGTATCCCTCGGGGGTGTTTCTCTGTTCAGGAGTCTGCTGGCTTCACTTTATGTCTTGTGGCTGTGTCCATAGCCAGGCGTTGTTTAGCCTGTGTTGAGTGACTCAGAATGGTTTCAGTTTACATCCACTTTATCATTCTATATCTCCTATAGAATCACTGTACGCAGAAACTCAGACCTCTGTCTGTACAGCTATATAAAGAAATATAACTCTACACATGAGCTCCAAGGGCACTGTAAATACCACAGCCTTGATTAAAAATGTCTACCTAGCAAAAAATGGGGAAGCCTTTTTGCAAGATGGGGTGTCTCAATTCTGGTCTGATAATTTTTGGGTAGCAAAAGGTGATGTCCTGTGGCATTCGCCCTGGGAGGGTGAAATAAGGTTCAGGAAAACAGGCACATTTCGTGCCATGTGGCTTCAGTGCTGGGTTCACAGGGACGGCGGGGAGGACTCCCAGGAAAAAGGCAACCGTGTCCTGCTTGGAGGGTACCCAGGAGAAACATCTTTCTCCCTGTGTAACTTCATCCCACTTTTCCTTCACTGTCCAGGGGGGATGCGCTCTGCAGAGGAGAGTTTACCACAGTTGTTAGCAGCAGTGAGTTCTGGCATTGCTTTTCTCTGGCCTAAAATGCTGGGTTGCTGGGAGACTTTCAGGGGCTGTGCCGCAGAAGCACCAGCCTCCCTGAGCCCCGTCTAGGGGAGGGAACCTGGCACAGCTCCACAGCTTTATCCTGGCTAAGGGAGGATACAAGGGGGATCGCTGCTTTCTCTGGGGGAGCAAAGGGCCTTTCCTGCTCCCAGGTGGGGCAGTGGGTATTAGACCCTGGCTGGGGGACCTGCCATGGACTTGCATTGCTATGGCTGCTTCTGGTTCTGCAGCTTTTCTGGGGCTTCGTTCACCCAGTTACTCGATTCACAGCTTGCAGAATTAGAATGGTTTTCTGCAACTGGGAGGCCTTCTCGTAAAGCTTGATCTTGGTGTAATTCTCAGTCAGTTTGGTAATTTTATTGGGCCTCAAAGTATTCTGTGGCTGGAGGAAATGCTCTATGTAAAACTCACAGCTTCATCTGGTAGTGATTTGTCATTTACCGTGTTGTGGGCTTGCTGCCAGCTCAGCTGTTGCCAAATGAAAGGAAGACAAGGGAATAAAATTATTATCAGGAAAAGGCTTAGAAATGTTGCAAATGAAATAAACAAAGAACAGCTTAAAACTAAGATGAGGATATATATAATCAATCACAGAAATCATGGGGGCAGGCAGCAAGGGAGTTCAAGTTTCCCCTTGACTGGAGTCCTTTTCACACTGAGAACATTTCAGAGTTACCCTTCAATATATGTGATCAAGTGGAAAGATCACCACGGCAAAATTTTCTGTGAACCTGTAAAACTGACTTATCTCTATTTTGTGTGTCTTTATATGGGGTATCTGTTATTAGTGGTTAAAAATCCTGCTGTTATTACACACTCACTCTGCGGTGGGGGCTAAAGGTCGTGGGGTCGGCAAACAGGCAGAAGTCCCTTGAGGCCGGGCTGCTGGCCCCTGGCCACTGCCACATTCGGTGGGGGCTGCTCCCTCCTCGTGGAGCTGGTGCCCTGTGGGAGCTGCCTGGCAATTGCAGCAGCAGCAGCAGGCGTGGGGGCCTGGGAACGGCTGGTGTCCCCCACCCGCTGGATAGCTGCACGAATGTTTTCAAATGGACTGCCCAAATCCACAGCCACTTCAAAAAAGAGCCCTGAGTTTCAGCTAATGGAAGCTTTGTTTTGAAGGACTGAGCGCTACAGGTGAAAAAATTGTATTTCACACACCAGCTTTCAATGATTATATTTGGTTTGTGTAAGGAGTTGTTTCTTTACACTTTCACTACTGGGTTTTGGTTTAATTTGCACATTTAGTCAGAATTTTGACTTTATATTGGGAAAAAAATAAAAGGTCAAAAGATAAGTGTGATTCAACAAATACTTTATCCAAGTATCAGGCACTTCTAGGGCTCATAAATTGTTTTGGAGACAGTTCCACAGCTCTGTCAGCAGCCAGCTGTGAAGGGAATTTCCTACAACTTTTAATATCTTCCTAATTTAATAATTTTTCTTCCCAGCTATGTGAGGTAAGTCAGTAAAATTTAATAGAGGCAGAAGCAGAGGTGCAGGGAGATCGATGACTGGCCTGAGGTCCCCCAGGATCAGGGTGTGCTGGCGCGGTGCTGCCCTGGGCACACGTGGGTAGGGTGGTGTGAGGATGCTCTCCTCAGCTCAGGATGATGGTGCTGAGCTCTGGCTGGGCAAGAGAGGGGAGGCGCCGTGTGGAAGGGGCCATGCCAGCACTGGTCAGGAGGGCAGAGGGACAGCCAGGGAGACACCCTTTCAGTGGCTCATCTGGGCTGGGTTGGGTAGTCAGAGGTGGTCCCACAGCAGCAGCACTGTAATCCTACCGCGTGGTACCTGACCTGCAGAGTGGGCTTCTCACGGCCCTGTCACCTTTTGGCAGACAGAAGCTGAACAAAGCAGCAGCTATTCTGGTAAACTTGCACTTCTTCAGGCTCCAACTCTGCTTATGATGTCCTAGTTGTCTCAGTCCATGTGTCCTCTCCATTAATGAGCTGCAAGGACTGCATTTGCTCTTCTTTCTCCACTGTGCTCATCACGGTTATCCTTCCCATGGTTACTGCTGCTGCTTTCACCCCGTAGTCTCCCTTCCAGATCCACTCTTCCTCTTCCTGCCTTTAATTTTTCTCCTGCTTTGAGATGCATATTGCCTTAGCTACTTTTCCCCTGCTGTGCTAAATTGGTCCTTGAGGAAGGCAGTGCCTTCCATCATCACGTATCACCGCTGATTTTCCCTTACAGAAAGGAATGGCTGCTGTCGAGGGGGTCCTGGCCTTGATGATCGGGGGCTTGATGTCTGTTATGGTTGTAGCCTTCAAATACATGAGCCAGAGAAATTTTCTTGTCTTGTGGTCTTTTTATTCTTTCTTGAAGGTGCACTGGTACACTGAGAATAAGGAACTTAAATTGAGCTGGCAGTGGCTTCTTTGTGATATCAGC
This sequence comes from Calidris pygmaea, assembly GCA_003697955.1. Taxonomy (NCBI): domain Eukaryota; kingdom Metazoa; phylum Chordata; class Aves; order Charadriiformes; family Scolopacidae; genus Calidris; species Calidris pygmaea. The sequence continues at coordinate 196,740 of QJSC01011266.1, forward strand.
AAGCGGGAATACAATATTCAGAGGGTGGATCAGCGTTGCTCGTGATGTGAGATGCACCCCCACCCCACCAGCTGCCCCCCACCCAAAGCCTTAGCCGATGTTGCATACTTGGGTGCTTTTAATAGTGGTGAGTGGGTGAGACCATATCTTTTTGATATAACTAAAGAAGTTCTTAAATAGTGAGCCTAATGGGGGGCTAAGATCAAGGAAGTGTTAGGTTTTATTCCAGCCTTTGAGACCGGGGTGGTTGGTGGTACTGTACACAGCACTACGTACAAACCTACAGTGGGAAGTGCTAATGTGAACTGGGACCTGCAGGCACAGCATACGCTCAAGGTTTGTTGTGCTTGAACTTTTGGGTAGTGGAAAACGGGATCCATTTAGAAAGGGAGATGAGGAAAGGAAGATTGCCGAGGTGCTAAATAGACATAGGAAGCCAATGATAATTTAGAAGTGGATTGTAGTTTCTATCTGTAGAGCAGTGACATATATACTTTTTGATATTTGGGAAATGTGAATTTATTTTCCATGCTGTGCTCTAATAGAAGTGTGGATCCATCTTTCCTAACCATGAAAATATAGATGGTCACCACACTGAAAACTCTTCTTTTTCATAGTTTGGTCACCTGTTATCCTATTTCCAATCATTTGAGGTCATTTGCATTGTGATGTCTGGAAACGTTACACCTTTTTTTGTTTGTTACTGGCATTTTGTGTAAATGCAGGCTACAGAGGTTCATGTAGTAGGTTTGTCAGAAAGGTGAGGAAGTGAAGGTAAATGTGGGGCTGGTTAGTCCTCATCTGCTGCCATCCTTGGAGACGTTCAAACTTCATCTGCTTTCAAAGCGGCCCTGCTCTGAGTAAAGGTTCCCAGATCACCTTCTAAGGTTTCTTCCAACCAAAATTATTTTATGATTTGTGATAACAGGAATTAAGAAAAAAGTTTGACTTATTAATTTGTTCTGTCTAGGTATTTCTTCATCATATCTTTGCTTACTACTGCATTTCTGTGAGAATATCCCATTTTGATTAACTGCCTGGAAAGATTTCTGATTATTTAATTATATGCTTATGACTAATTCATGCTCCCTCCAGATGAGTGAGTCAAAATCCAGGCTAGCTGGCTATGAGTTACGCAGCCAATCTGAAAATTCGTTTTCATGTATTTTCTTGATCTGAACTGCAGGTTTTATCTAATATTTTTGTGTTCTCAAAAACAACGAGAATGCCATTTCTAAGCTTACCTTAGTAGAATAATGGTAATGTGCTTTGGAAACAGGAAAAACAGAAAGAAAATATTTACATTTCTAAACAAAGTATCCATCCGAGCAGGTAATCGCTCTGAGAAAGACAGAGGGAATGTCCGGAGGCTGACAGCAGCCCATGAAGTCAGGGAGCAGTAAGAACGGCAGGGAAGGGTAGCAACTCTGTGCATATCTCCAAACTGAAAGAATATACCATCATGTTTTTCACTGCACTAGAAGTAGTTAATAGTTAAGTGCAATTTAAATGGGCTTCCAGGAAGACTTTCTAGGCACATCGGAGTGTTTTCACACTAGCAAACAACCTTACGGCTATTTTCACAGGGCTGTAGGATATAGCTGTGGTTGGGAGGGGTCTCTGGAGATCGCCTGGTGCCACCCCACTGCTCGAGCAGGGACAGTGGCACCAGGCTGAGTTTTGAGTGTCTCCATGGATGGAGAGTCTGCAGCCTCTCTGGGCAACATCCACCAGTGTTTGACTGCCCTCACAGTGAAAAAATGTCTCCTTATGTTCAGATGGAGCTTCCTGTGTTTCAGTGTGTGCCCATTGCCTCTTGTCCTGTCAGTGGGCTGCCTCTTCTTCCTCCCTTCCATCAGGCATTTACACACATGGATAAGACCCCCTTGAGCCCTCTCTTCTCTAGACTGAAGAGTCCCAGCTCTCTCAAACTCTCCTCATTCTCCAGCCTAGAGAACCAGTTCCCCAATGCAGAAGATGCAACAAACATTTTTGTCTAAGATGACTTCCAACTCTCGCCCGAGATTTGCCAACCTTGTGTTGCAACCTTGTGACTGCCAACTCAGTCTGTGGACACCCGGGGGTCTCTCAGAGGACCCGGTGTGCCCAGCAGCCGTGCCCACTGCCTGCAGCTTTGCTGCAGAACCCAGCTGGGGTTGGCAGGGCTGTGGCTGGGGCTGAAGGCATGGCCCCGGTGCCAGCGAGCGGCTGGGTGGGTCTCCGCTTTGAGGGTGCTTCTGGACAGAGGTGCCCACCAAGCTCCCACCCGCTGCCAGCCAGCTGAATGGCCCGGTCACCTGCCCCAGATGTATTCGGGACATGCGAGCTCAGAGTCTCACCTCAGGTTTCTGTGTTTTACCTGAAAGTTTGATAGTCATGGGTTCTGGACCAAAACCGAGGGTGTGAGGCAGTTGGTTTTCTAGTGCAGCGAGCTGGGAGGGGAGAGGGCTGAGATCAATTAGTACATGAGCTGCTGTGGGCATACGGACATTCTCCTTATGGATAAAACCAGTTGTGAATTAAAACTGATTAGAAAAAAAGAAGAGCCTCAAAAATGAGACTCTTTCTGATGACAGGATCAACTTCTATTAAACTATCCGCAGTTTAGAGTTTGCTGCCTTAAGAGGCAAAGAGCAATCTTGATTTAAAACAAACAAATAAATCTCCCTTTTTTCCTGTTTGCTTATGCCACTATTCCCACTATGTAATCTGAGCATAAGGGAAAGCACACTGCTAAACTTTCTGAAGCCTTCATTTAGCATCCGCATGAGGAACTTTAAAAGAAATAGTACAAACAAGTTCAATGTATATAAGGAGTCTTGGAAGATTATATCACAGATAAGGAAAATGCTTAGGATTTTCTTTTTGTATGTGTAATGCCTTTGCAACCTACTCGCAACATTATTCCCTGCATGAGGGCCCCCTAATTATTTCATCATGCAGCAGGAAATTCTGGTAGGTCATATATAAACAGCCCGAGGCAGAGACCTCTTCATCAGATAGAGCGTGACATCTGACATCTGTGCAGCCTGCCGTTCGCATGCCACAATTAGCCAGGCAGCCCAAACACTAACTAACGCAGGAGCAACTGGGAGCACAGGGCTAACTGGTGGTGGCAAAGGTCTCCCCACGTCCAAAACTAGAACTCCTGCATCCCGTCTCTTTCCCGATGGCCACGTCTCACTCCAGGCAGGCTCGGTCACAGCGGTTGTCCAGCCTGTCCTGATGGGGTGGGATCCTGGCCCTGCTATGTGCAGAGGTTCTCCCCGAGGTCTGGGGGGATGTCTGCACCCCTTTGTTTGCAGAGCAGAAGCCGGGTGCCGTGGCGGCTGTGCCATGGGTGGGCTGGTGGAGCTGGCAGAGGAATAAGCCTGGCAGAGGAAAGGTGCAGCTGCTGCTCCAGCCAGGCTCAGCCCGGCACCACACTGGGAGCACTGGTCCAAAGTCACCAGCTCCCAGTGCTGCCAGCTGAGAGCCTGAGGTGCCGCGGTGAGGGATGGCTGGAAGTGGGAAACCACTGAAAATCAGGTGACAGTGATGGATTAGGGCTTTGCATCCAACATGATCCATGGCTGCTTATTTTTATTTCTCATCGTACTTATTTTTATGGTTCCTCAGCAAAAAGGCAGATTATTTTTCCTTAAATGGGTAGTGGTCGGTGGTGTTTCCTTGCTGTAGCACATGTGTTCGTAGGGGAATTGTTGCAAGGAGCAGCCTGGGGAGGCGTTGGGGAAGCACAGGGAAAGCACGTGCCGGCAGTCACCGCTCCGCCCTTTGGTGTGTCTCACCTGAAATTCCCTCATCTCCACACACCCCTTCCCCTGCCAGCGTGCCTGCGCTGTGCTGTGTGTCCAGGAGAACGGCGATGGCATTGCTAGCTCTGACACTGGGTCGCTTCATCTGTCTTTCTCGGATGAAAGTGATAGACGACATGAAAAACGAAGGAAAATTCTCTGAAGGAACGTTTTGGGGAAATGGCAGTTCCCTAATATGTACTTTTCCCTACAGTGTATATTTCCACTGTCTTCAAATATACAACTCTATTTCTTCATTATTGTTATTGTTCAGATACTGGATTCTGTTTTCATATGTCTTGGCAGTTTGAATCAAGTAAGAAAGTTTTTTTACATATTTTTTGACTTCGGCTTTAACCTTAAGCCCAGTCCTAAAAAAATCTATGTTCAGCAGTTTTCTGCACTCTGTCCAAATGTATTTACACAGGAAAATGTTCTTAATGCATTTAAGGACATGATAAATTCCACAAGTTTTAAGAAATTGAGGATAGTAACAGTACTTGAAAACAGACCTGAGGCTTGAGCTCTGCTGAATCTCTCCCTACTAAATCTTCTTCAGACAAACAATTCATAATCAGTCTTTTGTCAAATTTCAGTCATTTAGTAATGCTAAAGATTTCCTGAAAAGTCAACTTTTTTTTTTTTCCCCTTGGGTGACTGAATCAGGTTAAGTTTGTTTGCTGGAATCAGCTATTTTAAAATCAAAGTATGTGACTTCCTATTTTCTTCAGTTGTTTTCTGATGTGCTTTTTACATTAGTTACATTTGTAATCAGATAATTCCTCATTAACCCTTTTTTCTAACCTACGACTCCTTTATTGCATCATCATGAACTTCAGTATGCACGCATTCACTTTTCATTTGAAGACTGTAACACAGAACATTTTTTGCACTTAGTGGAATTTTAAAATTTAATCTCTGAAGCGTACTTTCTACAGCCTCCATCTACATCTTAAGACTCTCTGGTAATCCTTGTGTACATGTGCTTATTCCTGGACTCGATGATCCTTATGGGTCCTTTCCAACTCAAGATCTTCTATGAATCTATGACTTGTTTTACAGAACTTTTAAGGTAAAATTTTGATCTACGTAGAGCTTCCTCTGCTCTATTTTTCAGCCTGGAACCTAGACATTTAGCTGGATGCAACGTAATTTTTATTTTTCATTAATCCGTGAACAAGAACAGTATGCTGTCAAGTTCAGGCTAATATTGCCAATGGCAAATGATGGTGCATTGCCAAAGTTAAAAGCATCCAGTTTATTGTTGTCTTGAAAATTACCAAGTAAATAGATTATTTGCACCTTCAATTATTACTGAAGCAATAGTGGCCACAGATGGGGGAAAAAAGCCCCTCCCAGTGAAGGTTTTAATCACTTTTCAATGCAAAGAGGACCTAGTATGCTATTCACAATGTAAAAGCTCATTTCCCCACCAAGATTCAGCTATTGGAAGACATGACTATTAGATTCACTGTAATCTACACTGCTGAGTACAGAACTCTCCTGTAGCCTCAGCAGTCATCTTGGCATTTTCTGTGTTTTAAAAAATTTCACAAACATTTGTTTTATTTTTAGAAGCTACACTAGACTTATTGGTGTGATTCCCTCTGTTTTGCACTGTTGTACGTCTGACAGGTCACGATAGGCAATTGGGGAGCTTCTGCATAAACTCCTCTTGTGGCCCCGTAGCAATTATTGCTGATCCTTGTAAAATGACTCCTCCGCTCCTGCCGGGAAGGGCAAAACGGCGTCTCCATTTGTGGGTTACCCTCACAGCCCCTCTCACAAACCTGGTCACGATCCAGTTAGGGATGTAATTTGCAATCTGCCTAAATAAGCCTGCGATAAATACAATTACAATGTAAGTAAGAGGCACAGGTTGGGTTGTGATCGCTGTTCCTGTTGGTTCTCCTCTGTGCTGATGGATATATCCCAGACACGGTGTATCACAAAGCAGCGTCACATGATACGTACATAGGAAAATTTGCTTGTTTCCAAAGTAATCCTATCTGTAGTGCTTTTAGGTAAACTATAGTTATTCTGGCAATACTTCTCAAAGAATTTCTCCCTAATTTTCAGCCGTTTTCAGAGTAGTTTCCTTCTGTTGCTGGCTCCACTCCGTGGGTTCCTCACACTCCCGCAGTCCCACGGGCTCAGGACATGGTCTTGCCCCAGGGAGCCAGAGCTGCCCTCGAGATGTACCCACTGAGATGGCGAGGTGTGTCAGAGCTCCCCTGGGCCTCCTCCCGAGGGGACAGGAGTGGCCAAGCCGTCACCCTGGCGCCCCAAGCCTCGGATTTGGGAGAAGGCTGTCTATTCCTCTGTCAGAGCTGGGTGAGATTGGTGAGGGGTTACAAGCTGATTACGTGGGGACTGGCTGGGAGATGGTGCATACGAGAATGTACACTGCTGTACTTTGTCAGTTAGCCTGATTTGTTAGGAAACTGAGCTGAATACTTGGTCCATTTTTTCCTGAGTAACTTTGCAGAGAGAACACTTTCCATTTCCTGGAGCGGGAGAAATTCAGGAGAGATGGCCAGTGCTAAAAATATTTTCCTCTGCCTGGTGTTTCAGGTTCTGCCAGGTGCCTTTAGAAAAACAGGTCACACATTTGTGCATGAAGGGAGTTGGTCTGGGAGAGGGCTTCTGCCCACTGCCTCTTTGCTTGGTGCCCGAGAGACTTCCCCACACAATGGAACAGGCTTTTGGTGGTCTTGAGGAATCATGGCTCTGGCTGAAGAGAAGCAAATAACATACAACTTTATGAGAGGAAAATAGCAGACCTGGGACGGATGTGAACACAGCAAGCTGTCGCTGATGTGTGGCATCAGTGGAGAAGAAACGGGTACCAAGATAGATGATGAAGAGTGCAGGGAAACTGGTGTCTTTGATCTTGGTGCTGGGAGAACCACTGTGTGAAGGTGTCCTGGCTGAGTGAAGTGTTTGAGAACCTGGAGGAAGGCAGCTCTGTGTCCGAGTTAGCCGTGCTTCTCAGTGCTGAGCAATGCTGTCATGATGATTGATTGTTAATTGTTTTTATTCTTAATTGTGCTGGGAAATGCTGGTATGGGAGATCAGGAAAGGTTCTTGCATGCCTGCTTCAGTAATGGTGAAACCCATGGGATCCAAGTGCCCATTAAATCCCGGCCTGATTACTGTGTGAGTGCAGCACGTGCTTGGGGTATTTTAGAGCTGGCAGGCGTGGAAGTTCAGGCAGGCCTCCTTGGTTCTCTGCGAGGAGTGTGATTTTTTAATTGTGAGACTGAAACACACGGCTTAAATGAAGCCTTTGCGCATGTTGTAGCACGTATGGCAGGTACCTTTTGGGTACCTGTGATATGATAGAGTAAAAAAAGATGATGAATTGTCACTCTGTCTCTAATCTCTATGAACCTCTTAAATCCAACACCCTATGAGGTGTGTGACACCCTGTGAGGATGTGGTGGGTAATGCTGTAGGCTCCAGCGGTGTGCACGGCAACAAGCTTTTGTCCAGCGATTGTGTGGAACATCCTATAAATGTAGAAAGCAAGCAGTGCAGTGGGTGGAGGTGGAATTCAGTGTCGTGGCATCTGGGCAGCCCTGGTGATCTCAGTCTGAGCTTGATGCTGCTTACCTGTGCCTTTAAAAATCCTTCACTAATGAAAGTTGAAATTTAATCATTAGTAATTATGTCATCAGCACCATCTGTTGGAAGTAGTTGAGACTCAAGATGCTGAAGCTTTTTGAGTAATTTTGCCCTTCTGCAACAGAAAGTGTGTGCAACGAATACCTCCTGTGGTTGTCTTAAAGATCTTTATCTTCTCTTAATATTTCTTCTCTCTGCACCAAAGTCCTATAATTATTGCTGAAGGGGAATGAGAAATGTCTAGTCTTTAATAGGCATTACATAAGTTTATGCACAGAGAGTATTATTATTGGAGAGGTACAGCAAGAGGGCTGCATTCCTATTGAAAAGATCAAAAGGTACATATGTTGACGCTAAAACCTAAAATAAAAATCTTGTATATGGATGGGAATTTCATGAATGACTTTCTTTTCCTTTTTCCCTCTTCTTTAATGAAGAACACAAGTAAAATTGCAGATTCAAACACTTTTGAGTACTGGGGCAGGCAGGGGGTTGATTAGAGTTCTCTAATTATAACTAATGACAGAAATAACATAGGCTTCTGTTTTGCCTGGATGATACATGAGTTGATCTGCCTCACATCAGTACAGCGTGTCTCCCCTTGTTTTCATACGGCGGACGATGCAAACCCGCCTTAGTAAGCCGTGCTGCTATTCCAGGTCCTGGGGCACCGGCCACCTTGGTCTGTCCCCCAGCTCCCAGGGATGCTCGCCGGGTTCTCGGTGACGTGGAATGGTCCCCAACACCAACGTAGCAGCGGGAATTTGAGATGAAGGCTGTGCTGGGTGTACTGGCTGTCATTTCAGCTGCAGCCTGTTACTGGGCTGAGACTGACATCTTGCTCAGCGCTCTGTCTAACTCCAGATGCTCCCAACTGGGCTTTTTGGTGCCTCCAGGTGTTGTGCTGCATTAGCAGTTACAGGCAGGCAGAATCCCTCTGACTGGACCTGGGAACGCTGCTTCTGTGGTGCTGTTCCGAGACTCCTTGTGTGTATTGGTATTTACTCAAACTTCGATCTGTGTGCGGTTCCCTGGGAAGCACAGGCCAGGAGAAATTGCTTTTTGTTTGAACACAGTCAGAACAAGATACGTACAAAGGCATTTCTTGCCCCAGTCCGCGCACTCTCCAGGTGTCCCTCACCCAGTGGAGCTCTTGGGTCTCCCCGTGCGGAGCAGCAGCCGTGCCTGGGGCCGGGGCATCTCCTCCCTGGGCAGGGACCTCCTCCTGCACAGTCACTCCTCTGCCTGGGTGTCAGCCTGGTACGGGGCACTGCTTCTAGACACGGGCTTGCATCACCAATCCTATTGAAAAACGTGTTTGTTTTGCCTGCTAATGAACATATTCACCGAAACAGGCACCTTGTGCCCTGAGGCAGAATCCTAACACCGAGGGAAACAAAAATGACAAATATTTTTGTTATGTGTAATTCTCCGTCAATATTTATATAACTCAATTCCCCAGGTAGCTGTGGGTGGAACTACAGAGCCAAAAGCATCCTCAAGGCAGCACCTTCTCCCAGGGGAACAGGCCACGCGTTGGGAGTGCGCTGAAGGGAGGATGAAGTGGGAGAGCAGGAGGTGCAGCTGAGCTGTGCATGGAGCGGGCTCTGGATCTCTGTCTCACGGTGGCCGTTCCGGCCCGGCCGTGGGGGTCTGGGCTGTGCGAGGGGCTGCCCACACAGCCCTCACCCTGTGCATCCCCTGGGTCCCCTCCCATCCCCACTGCTGGCCCTGGGGACGTGTGGGGCATGGAGGGAGGTGCAGGGAGAGATGGGGGTTCATCTCAGTAAACACCGTGAAAGCAGCGAGGTGGAGGAGCAGTGCAGAAGGAAAGCAGCAATTTGGCATGCAGACCACAACAACTGAGCTCTTTTTTAATTTCTCCAGGGAATCACATGTTTATTAAAATGTTAAAATCTATTGTCTCGTACTTCCTTTAGGCTAATCCCAGAATTTGCTAGAAAAATCCCCTCTTGTAGAGCATACATTGTAAATCCTACTATGTTTAAATAGGGTTCATAGTAGAAGTTGGTGAAATTCAACATTTAAGCTTTGCATTCACGGGTTTGTGTGAATAGCGTGGCTTTGCTCAAGATGAGAGTATCCATGCACAGATACTGCATAGTTCCTTAAACCTAAGGAGAAATGAGTATGTGCAATACATGTGGTTAAGTGTAACTATGAAGCAGCCCAAAAAACTCTTTCATAAAACATGAATTTTTATGTTTTACTGCAGGACACAAAGAACCAGAACCAATGTTTTTGCTTGATGTGGCATGTGGAACAGGAGTAACTTCAGGCTGCTGCACAAGAACAATCAGAAACTTTTCAAATGAATGAAATGTTTGCAGTGAAAGTGTTTTTCTTGTTTTAGACATTTACATTTTAACGTCCAGTCTGACCTTCCCTGGGCCCTCAGTGCGGGTGCCGGAGCCCCTTGCGGCGGCTCTCCCCCGGGCTTGGCAGCCCCCGGGGACAGAAGCCCAGCAAGCCCTTGGGTTGTGCTCGTCAGCAGGACCCCGCTGCCTGTCGGGGACAGGTTTGTGACCGGGAAAGCACAATATGGGAGAAAGAAGGAAAGCGGTGGAAAATCAAAAAAGGAACACAATCTTTCAAAAGTCAATAATCTCATTTCCATATTGTCTTGTTGCTGTTTGCAGACCGAGTCAGAAAGAGCTATTTGTTGCACCCGACCCCAGGGGTGGCCCTTACGTTGGAAGAAGCACAGCTGTGTGTCACCTGTGGTGTGTCACCCCAGCTTCTCCTGTGTTTGCAGGCACGGGGTCCTCTCTGCAGAAGCATCTGGTCAGTGCGGGTCCTACGCTGGGTGACGTTTCCAGGAATAATTGTGTATCCCTCCCCACAATGACAGTGACTGCTAATTGATCTTGCCATTTGGTGGAGTAAATTACAGGATGTGGAAGTTATGGCATGGCCTGATGGCTGGTTAAAGCTGACATCCTCTAATAAACTGTAGTTACCTTCATGGTCTCATTAACTATGATTAGTGGGTATTTTGCAAATTAAGGTGACCGTGAGGGCAGTCTAGGTAGAGGAGATATTGACAGTAGAGAAGGCAACTGAATTTTAGAGGAGCCTGATTCTTGTAAGAAACTTAAAACAAGAAATGTGCCTTTAGTTTAATTCTTCAGTCTCTTTCAGATTAAGACAATACAACATGCAGCTCACTTTTTAGTTAAAGCATTTGAGCAACATACTCTTCCTTGGTTACGCCCTTGCTTATGCCTTAAGTCCATATGTTTTAGACAATAAGGGGTGTGAAATGACTCTTGTATTCAGTGAAATAGTTGTTTTGTTTTGTTTTTTAAAGTCTCCTGGTTAGGGTCTGAAGATGGGATAAATTGCATTTCTGCTTTGGTGGTCAGAGGAAATTCAGAGACATGTATCTTCATTAAAAGCAATGTATTTATTAAGTTTCTGTGAAATAGACATCTATTTATTTATAAATTATATTTATAATTTGTATTTACTTGTACTATATTTATACTTTATTTATAATAGACCAGTCTATCAGATAGGTGTGCCTTTGGGTCTCCCTTGTGCATTGTGCTGGCATCCCTGCAATCTCTCGGAGGAGTTCTGTATCTCTTGGGTTAAAACACTGCAGTCTGAGCAGCGTGTGTTGTAGGTACTTTCACCCATACCAGCTGAACATTTGCAGAAGGCTGTAAGTAGCCCATTTCCTCAAAGAACTCTAATAGTCTGAGAATTGATTAGCAGTTGATAGAAATGTTTTTAATCGTTTACCAGCTTTTAAGAACTACTCATAAATGGAACTTCCACAAAAAGCCTTATTTATTTATTTTTTTAAACTTCCTAGAAGGGACTTAAATTCCATGTTTAGCGGGAACTGATACAGCATAGAAGCAACTGCAAGACAGTAAAAATACAGTGATGTAAATTAAAAGCATGAAATCCCAGAATAGAGAGATTGTAGGAAAAAACAGTGTAGCTAAGGAAAAAGCTAGGCTTTCCCAGGAGCAGTTTCAGTCTTTGGTTCTGTGCGGATCTTCTCTGTGCTGTAAGGAGTGTCATCATGCAGAAAGTGGCATATTAAAATTGAGATACAGCTTAACTGAGTCTATAATGACCCACTGTAAAAAGCCCTTTGAACATACAAGCTACTGATCACCACGGGCAATTCCTTCTGGGTTTATTTCTGCTTCGGGCCACATTATATTTCTGGGAGGAGTATCCAGATATTTTCCCAAGTTGTCATGTTTCCTGTTACTCCTTTCAGCTGACAACCAGTGAATTCAAGTTGTGTGTTATTTATTCTTGTTGTTTAAAACCAGTTGAAAAATGTTGAGAATTCTCCTAAATGGGACATCTTGCCTGTTTAAATCTGCCCATTATAGACCTTGCTGTATCAAGGCCAAGTCAGTTTAATAGTCTAATTTTGGTTGTATCGCTTTATAGTTTAAGGGATTATTTTTTCTGAGCTGTGTGATCATCTTCTCCTCCTTGCTTTTAAGACTGAAGTAAGGACTAGGGCTCATTGTGCTATGCACTTGAATGAATATACATAATAAAAAAGACTCCCTTGTTCCAAAACCATAGCAAAGGGGACTGCAGAGGGTGCTTGAGATCATCTTTACCTATCCGTCCAAAATACGCTCCCCTTTCCATTCTGACCTTCCTTTTGGCTTTAAGATGCAATGCCCTGCAAACGCCTTCTGCACTCGTTAATATTTTATGTTACTTGTAGGGCTGAGGAGTGACACTGAGTCACTGATAACGCTGCAAATGTCAGTTGCCAATGCAACATTTAATTACTTGAGGCTCTCTCTGGCTTCCCTTTGCCTGCCCTTGGAAGTGAGCTCTGCTCCTATCTGCCGTGGTTGCTGGAGGCTTTGGCAGGGATTTTGGGGATGACTCACCAGCAGAGCAGCAGAAACAGAGAGAAAGCAGATGAGAGATAGATGGCTTTTTTTTTTTTCCCTTTTTTTTTTTTTTTAATATGCGTTTAAATGAGAAATTACTCTCTATTGGGCTGGGAGGGAAAGCAATGATTGGAATTGTGTCCTGTGGCTGACTTCAGTGCCTGCCCTTAGGCTAGTTAGGAGGGAGGGGATTTGGTTTGAAGCAAGACAAGGCTTCCCATCCAGCTGAGCTTTGTTATCCTCGGCAAGCACTGGGTGTGCTACGGTTTGTTGGGGATAGCTCTTCATAGCCCTCCGCACAAAATATCATACCTTTGGCATTTAAAGAAGGCATAAAGCCTTGTCTATAAAATTCTCTAATTCTGCGTGACTGTGAAGAGCCAAGTCCTTAAAGAAAGGACATCTTGGGAAAGAAGACCTGTCTGCAATACTGTTGAAAGTCTTGCAGTATCTATGAGATGTGTCTGCAACATATACTTGAATGGACAAGTATATTGATGGACAACATCCTCGTTATCCAGGACCATATGCTCAGCTGTTAGGGGAAGTTTTCTGGTGTGGTCTGCACCAGGCAGCCTCCTGGGTGACCAGCTCTTCCCCTGACATATAAATGCAATTGTCAAGTGCTGAAAATTTAAACTTTGTCCAAAAGTAGTTATTATAAGCGTAAGATATGTTATAGAATAGTACAAAACCAAAGAAGAATAATTATTTATCACTGCAAGTAAAATATACATCAGTGACACTAGGGGTATGACCTAGTTCTCTCCTGGTACAACCCCTACAATTTGAATTAAAGACAACAGATGCATCTGGTCCAAAGTGTTTCTATTTGCCACCAATGAAACAATGAATATTTACAGTGCTTTCACTGCCCAGCATTTTCTTCCATTTCCCTGTGGTGATCCTTTCATGGCTAGTGGCTGCACACACCAAGACACAATAAAATCTTTCCCTAATAGGGGAAGTTTGTAAATAGAAATAACCCAGCCAGAAAACTGCTTCTACGTATTGAAAAGATCTCACATTGTGGTGATTTTGCCAGCAGTGGTGTTGCAGTGGCAGCTGGTGGGAAACACCAGCTCAGGACAGTGAGACACCTCTCATTCTTCCACTTCTGTATTCTCTCCTAGAACCTGGTCTTGAGGTCGGTAGTTTTTGGTGGCCAGGAGAGCCAGCAAATTCAGAGCAGAGGTCCAGGAGCAGCAAACGGGAGCGGCTGGCTCGGGACTGATGGGGCAGCAGCTTCTCCTCCCCTAGGGAGTGTGTGTCCACGTGTTTATCTGGGATGGTGCTTCCCGCCAGCCACCTGGTGGCCATAAAAACCAGAGAAGGGCTAATGTGTATTGAAACCAGAATGAGTCTGAGATGAAATATTTTTGGCAAATGGTGATGCAAGAGGCTTTACTGGGGTAGTACCGGGTGTCTGCTGTAGGCCCTCAGGGTTGGATTCGAAAATAGAGGGAGATCTCCCCAACGTTATTAGAGAGATAAGTAGTACCAGTAATTGTGTCATTATGGGAGACTCTTAACTTTCCAGATACAGATCAGAGAGCAAATGCTATTAATAATTACAGGGTCCAGATATTTCTGCTTGTGTTTGTCTCTAGGTTTCTTTGTGTAGAAGAGCTTTGGAATTTAAATCAAAAGTATAAAAACTGTCTGGGATCTGTATGACAGAGAGAGAAAAAATGTTGTGGGGAATGACTCCAGATTGAACTGGATAAATACCTGAAAAGGACACTATGAATAAGTAAAGACCCTGTGATGAAAAGAGAAAATATTAATCCAACAAAAAAGTTGTGTCTTAGAGATAAAGGTGCAAGGTAAAGTGAAGCTAACAAAGGCTATGTGAGCTGTATTTTTACAAGAGAAATTCAAAGTTTCTTCAATCAAGTCTGCATTAAGACTGGAAAAAGAAGTAAAGAATAACTTGAAATATAATTTATTTTAAATATATTGATCATAAACTGGTATCATAATAAACTAGCACTTTGTCCAAGTTTCCCATAAATATTATTTCAGCCTTGTGTGCAGATGCTGGATGGCCAATGGGACAAAAGGACAGGGAAGAAGACCTGCCTTAGAGACAGTCTGTGGTGGATTGTCCCCAGCCGGGCACTGAGCTCGCTCCTCACCCTGCAGCAGGACAGAGGTGAGAATCGGAAGGGCAAAAGCTGGAAAAAATAGAGGGTATAGATAAAGACAGTTCAAGTGAAGGGAGGATTTAAAAAAAAAAAAAACAGAAAAAAAAGTGATGCAAAGTCAATCCCTTACCACCTCTGTCCAGCAGACTGATGTGATGTGCTTTAGTAAAACCACCTGGCGGAGGCAGTACTGTGTGATCAGAGACTAGTGGTCATGTAACCCCAAGCAGAATGAGGAGGGGTTCGGAGGTGGTCAGTGGCTGCTGAGTGGTCAATCAGGCCAAGAGAGCAGAAGTAGCTTTGCTTTGGAACAGATGATGAAAGGTGCAGAGATAAATGACAAATGGGATAAAATCCAGCATGAATTTAGCAGAGGCAGGTCACACTTACGTGGTATCTTTTGTTTAAAGGAGGATCCTGTTCCTTCTTTGTGGAGTCTCCATCCTTGGAGATATTAAAAATCCAACTGGACATGGGCCTGAGCAACTGGCTTTGGGTGGCTCTGCCTGAGCAGGGGGGTGGGACCAGATGATCTCCAGAGGTCCCTTCCAACCTGGGCCAGTCAGTGGTTTGGTGAGAAGGACATGCTCAGGGTAAGAAAGTGAGTGGGACGTTGGGCTGGATGTGCTGACCTGTCACCCCTTTCGAGGGTGGTGTTATCATCCGTGGAGATCTCCCAGAGGGATGGTTTCCCCAGGATATGGAGGACCGTGATGGTCCTGCACACCCAGAAGTGGGCAGCCACCCCATGCAGAGTGTTTGGAGTTATCACTGGCATTGGTGGGTCTTGCAGAAGGGCGTGAGGGGTAGTGCCTCATTCACAAAACTGCTGTCCTGGGGGATTTTGGTGACTCAGTTGCTGACATTGGAGCATCTGGGCGAGCTCCAGGCCTGCTGCCTTAGTTCATCCTGGCTGTGCTAGTGGCATGTGTGACTCCTTCCAGCCCAGGTACCAGGAGGTGCTGGATGAGGTGTGTTTGTATCCCAAGTCTGCATCTGAGCACTTTTGTGAAAGTGGAGCAAAAAATTAGCTAGAGCTGTTTGAAATAGTTCAAAAGGTTCTTCTGGGGGGAAACATCTTTCTTCCACTTTTTTCCTCTGCTAAAAAAGGGGATAGTCACTTACAGTTAAGTTCCAGAGGTGTTACCACTGAGTGAAAAATAATTTCTCAAGTGCTTGACAGACAGAATCTCTTCTCCTTGGGTATTTCAAAGAAACCCCCAAAACTATTGAAGAAACACGTTAAAAAAAACCAAACAAACATTGTCACTCTTGTTGTTTCCCCGACCCTGGGAGCTGAAAGCACCCCTTGGCCAGCCCCAGCACTCTGCTGCGGCTGCCCTGGCCCAACACAGCCATGTTCTTCCCAGAGGCGCTGCCTTGAGCAGCGAGGGCTACAGCAAGGTCCAAAACCAGATGGTGGCATGGGAGTGTAAATGACTCACAACTGAAAAGCTTTAGTCTTAAATTCCTCCCTCATGTTACTCCACCAAAGCCAATTAATTTGGCCTGCTGAGCCAGCATCCTCCTAAACTTTGCCAAATCTCTTTGGCTTCTTCCTGTTGCTTGCAAATGGTTTCAGAGCAAGTCTTCTTCCATCCCCTCCAGAGGTGTGTTCAGAAAGCGTGGTCAGTGGGCAAAGACTTGTTAGGAAAAGAGCTATCCCCACCTAGAAATTTGCACTCAGCCTGAAGATATATTTTATTATGTATTAACAGTGGGGCTGATGAAGCTGGAAGGTTTTTAGAGGCAAATATCTAATTTTTGCCTGTTTGAATTTGCTGCTTTTTGCTTGCATCAAATTCTGCCAGCTGTTAAAAATGCTCTCTGCTCTGGAGAAGGGAAAGTCACACAGTGAGAAGACTAAACCAGCGCACTGAGAAACTCTCACATGATTATCTTTACATAGTTTGTTTTTTTAAGAAAATTTGCTGCTAGAACATTTATCTTTTCAGCAATTCCAATGTTTTAAAAAAACAAGAATTGCACTCACTGAGGTCCACAAACACTTGGCAGCAAAGCTTCTGCTCAGATGAAGAAGCGGATGGCTCAGCAAACGCCAGCCCAACAAGGTCCCTTCCCTCCTGGTCCCTGGTTCAAATCCAGAGCAGATCCACGACCACCAGCTGCTGTCTCTGGGGAAACGTGGTGGAGCTGCCCAAGGTGAGCCAAGCGCTGTGGTCCTCCCACCTACACCCCCCCTGCTGCTGCCCCAACCTTCAGTCGCCAAGGCAAGGCCGGGGGCTGGAAAGCAAGTGGGCTGAGAGAATATGGGGAGGATTAGGCAAGTGTCAGAGCGGGGCTGGAAAGCTCTCCCCGCCAGTTCCACTCTTTGAATTCCCTATTTCCATTGTAGATAGTTTGGTAAGTACCAGTGTCCTGCTGAGAGGGTGCTGCACAGCCTCAGCTCGCAGGCAGGGAGAGAAACAGAGAGGCTGTTCCCCCCGGCTTTTTTACTTCCCACCCAGAAGTAACTCGAGTGAATTTCCTGGAGTTACTGCAGTTACAGATTGGAGAAATAGGAGAGAATCATAGAATCATAGCATCATAGAATTGTCTAGGTTGGAAGAAACCTTAAAGATCATCTAGTCCAACCATCAACCTAACTCTGACAACAAAATAAATAAGAAATAAGAAATAAAAATCACTAAACCATATTCCTGAGGACCATGTCAACCCGTCTTTTGAACACCTCCAGGGATGGTGCCTCAACCACTTCCCTGGGCAGCCTATTCCAATGCTGGATAACCCTTTCTGTGAAGAAATGTTTCCTAATATCCAGTCTAAACCTCCCTTGGTGCAACTTGAGGCCATTTCCCCTTGTCCTATCTCCTGTGACTTGGGAGACGAGACCGACCCCTGCCTCTCTACACCCCCCTTTCAGGTAGTTATAGAGCGCGATAAGGTCTCCCCTCAGCCTCCTCTTCTTCAGACCGAACAACCCCAGCTCCCTCAGCCTCTCCTCATAAGACTTACTCTCCAGACCCCTCACCAGATTCGTTGCCCTTCTCTGGACCCGCTCCAGCACCTCAATGTCTTTTTTGTGGGAAGGGGCCCAAAACTGGACACAGCCCTCGAGGTGAGGTCTCACCAG
The DNA here is from genome assembly GCA_003697955.1 of Calidris pygmaea. Taxonomy (NCBI): domain Eukaryota; kingdom Metazoa; phylum Chordata; class Aves; order Charadriiformes; family Scolopacidae; genus Calidris; species Calidris pygmaea. The sequence goes on from QJSC01011266.1 coordinate 214,306, forward strand.
TGCCCAATACAGGGGGATGATCACCTCTCGGGTCCTACTCACCACGCTGTTCCTGATACAGGCCAGGATATCATTGGCCTTTGTCTTTGTTTAATGCAGTTTTTCAGAAATGCAGTTTCTTGTGGCTTATGTCACCTTTTGGTGCCACCCGAATCATTAAGTAATGTAGTAATACTGTACTGATTGGAAATGTTTCTGACACCGTAATGCTAAAGCCAAAGTGAAGTGTAAGAGAGCATGAGAGGCCGAGCACCGGACTTGCCTTCAGCCGGGCACGGGGTGCCTGCGGGGTGAGGGGGTTTGCTCCTGTGCCCGGTGTTTCTTCCCACAGGCTCAGTCTGAGTGTACTCGGGCTTTTTAGAAGCAGCAGCACCCTGCCAGGCACTTCAGGTGCTTTTCCCTGTCTTCCAGGCAGGAATATAAAAGCACAGCACCGGTGCTGGGACCGACAGCGGGCCAAGGAGCCATCCTTCCACTCCGAGAGCCAGGGCTCGCGGTGGGGGGCCAGGTCTCGCTGATCGCCGTGCCCCTCCTGTCTGTCTGTAATGCAATGCTGCATTTCCCTTGTGGAGGGGGAGAATGCCCTTACATCTGGTAATGATGTTATTCTTATTGCATTCGTGTGTTGCACTGCTGTACAGACCTTGAAAATATACATCCAGCCATCTGATCCAGCTTTTTTTTTTGCGATACACATTCACTTACTCTTCAGCTCTGAAGCATATTGACTTAATTCCCTCTGTTTTCTAATGCTGTGTGTGGTTTAATCACATCCCCAGGAAGAGGTGTAATTATTAAACCACAGGAAAGTTAATGACTGGTATTTGCTCTTCAGCAGAACCCATTTTGGTGTCCGGGGTTTGGCATGTCATCCAATGGGAAAACCAGCTTGGGGACGTAATCCTGAAACCACACATGATTTTCCAGTGATTTATACATCTTTTCTTCACATACTAGTTAGAACAATAGTTTTGCTGGTTATTTTAGAAAAGCATGTTTTTTCGATCAAGCTGTGCAGTGCTCACTGTGCAGCAGAAGGTAGTACCTGCTGAAAACCTTTCCCTGGAATTATCCCATGGTTTATATGGGGGATGGGTATTTCACCATATGCAAACTAGATTTTACATAAAATTTGCATACTTGTGTAAATGTTGCCTACAGTACTTGTCATTACACAAATGCATAATTCAGGGTTTTTTGTTAAATCAAGAGCTTCTAATGTACTTTGCTTATTATGTATAAAATCCCTAGGAAATTGGCTAACAATTGCTCAACGCTTTCTTCACTGAAGGGATTTCCTGGCAGTCTCAGTATAGCAGTTGGTTATTAGTAGCTCTCTCTCTGTCTAATGAATTCTGTTTAGCTAAAGATCCACTAAACTATATCAAATTTTATATTGGACAAAAGAACAGGAATAGAACCCATTAGAAAATAGCTTTTCTGCATTTGTTTGGTATTTTATTTAGGAAATGATTATCTGGAGTCAGATCTCTGCTTTTTGTCTCTGAGGTTCATTAAATGATGATGAGAAAGCTGAGAAGCAGGTCCAGTTTAATCATCTTTGTTCATTGCCACAGGAAGTTTGCAAGCCAAACAAGAAATCCGTGAGCCCTGAGTCCCGGAATTGCTGCTGCCCCGGTCCCATTGTGGCGCCCACGGGGCTCTGCGCTGTCACCCCTCAAACCCCTACATCGGGCACTGGAGAGAGACTGTGCCTGGGCAGGGTAGGGAACAGCCAGGGTCTTGCTGTGGGGGTGACGGAGACTCGCGCAGGGGTTGTGCTTTGTCTGTTATGTCTGAAGTCCTAGGGAGAACAGGGAAGGGCATACCAGTTTGTTCAGGTGATGATGGTGTGAAATCAGGGAAAACGCCCGCAGAACAAGGTGCTATTCTGTGTGAGTGAAGGTGTCAGAACTGCAGCAAGTAAACCCCAAACAACCCTGCCTGTTTAAAGGGACTGGCTAATGGTTCTGGAAATGAAGGATTAATGATATTTTCTGGAGTGAAAATGGCCATGGTTTGCCTTCTGTTTCACAGAGCTGAATAAACTAGAATTCAACTGTAAAATTACTTAGTTGCATGCTGGTAGTTCTGCTTCTTGAGCATTTGTTCTGCCTCTTGAGAAACTTCTACTCTTACCATGCAAGAAATGCACTTTCTCCCCTTTTTAAAATGTTCAGTCTGAGCTTTATACGGGACCACTCTTAAAAACTACAGAAACTGTAAAGGGCTGGTTCTGGGTTGACGCACAAAGTTGACACTAGTGTTGTTCGCTACATTTGCTTTAAAGCCTGTTTCTGATTTCATATATTTCAGCTCAAGAATGTCAAGATTCTTTATTTAAAGTGGCCTCGAGGTCAAAAACAGTCTTTAAACTTTTGCTTAGGAATTTATTGTCATTTGTGCATCTAAGGGGATGTAAAGTCCTTCCACAACGCATTGGCAGACTCCACGTGGGTGTGAAGACTACGTATGGTCTGGACACTGGAGACTCAAGCTTGGGACAGAAGCTCGTCCTCTCGAACACCACATCCTCCTCCTTGTCCTGGCAACTCAGCAAGGACAGACAAAGCCTCCCCGTCACTAACAAAATGTCATGTCCGTTCCCCCTGTTTAGGCAGAGGTGAATTGCAGGAGTGAAGGTGATCCTCAGAGGAGGTGCTGCTTCTGCCCATCCCCTTCGATGCTGACGGGGCCAAGAGAGGTGACACGCCGAGAGGCTGGCTGCCTGCTGCCAGAGGTATGTGGCTGTGCACATCTGAACTCCAGAAAATCAGGTGATTTCTCAATGAAAATGTGCATGGCACAGGAATTGTTTCCATGTTGTAGGGAAGATGAAATCTAGGAATGTGATTTTGTTTTTCTACAAATGGGGCTCAAAAAAAAGAGGGTGGCATTGAGGAGTAGGGAAGCAGTTGTTCTGTTAGAAAGTTTGAAACTTGTTTTTGAAGCTAGAGAACATATTGGTGGTTTTTTTTTTTTTTTCTCCACTCTATAAATAACTCTTGGCAGGCAGAAACAACCTTGATTGCATGAGATGAAGTAGAGCAACCAGCAGGCTCTACAGCAGAATAAATGGCACTGTGCCAAGAGCTTCATCAAATGAATAATAGCTTCCACTTGACAATCAGTAAAGTGCCTCTTCTCCTGTGGATTTAGTTTTTAATGATGATTAGAGAGGATGGGCCCCTAAAATTTCTCTGGTAGAAATGACCTCCTATTAATTTCTGTTACTTGAAATGCTGAATTTCAAAGCTATTTTACAGCTGCAAAACCAAAGGCACTGACATAAAGGAACTATTATCTTTGTAATTGTAGCAACAAGTACTAAATTTGTCATTGATTAACAGAGACTTTTTAACTTTATGATCCTTCTGTTGGCTATGTCCCTTACATGATGTTCTGAGCTTTCCAGATTGCCGTCCTTTGGAAGTAAAATGTTTGTTAGAATGTGAAAGTGTATTTTATGGACTAGAAACCCTTCCTATACTACTGCCTTTTCCTAATTTAATTCCTTCATGTGTTCCTCTAGTCCTTGTGGCGGCAAAGGGCGTGTGTCAGTAGGTGTGGTGTGGGAGAGCCCTTCCCGGCTGCGTACTGGGGGTGGGTGGGTGTGATTTGTCACTGGGGTGCCTCACACGCGCCCAGGGCAAGCGAGTAACTCCCAGTTCTCATTTTCCCCATGAACAAAGGGATCTTCCCTGCTCCCATGAGTGAGGAGACGTGGGGATTTTAATGCAGACGGAGTTTACTTGCCTTGAAAACCTGGACCTGCAAACACATCCCATGGCTTCTTCCCTTGCTTTGTTTTGTGTTGTTTAAAGCAAAGTTGTATAAAGAAACTTTGGCAAATGCCGTTACAGCCTCCATGGTGCTGTTTTAGTGGGGAGTTATCAGAGAGGCTGATTAGGTCTTGCCTCTTGATTAAAATGTAGAAGGAAATTACAGTCTAGTCTAGGCTTCTGTCCTTGGGCTGCTGCCGCTGGTTTGGGACAACACACGCTGCACAGTGTTTAATAACACAGCGTAATTTTACAAAGCTATAACCCACTCTGTACCGTCGCCCTGGTGTGTGAAATGTCCCCGAGGTGCCCGTTTCCTTGCTACCAAGGAGCCAAGACGTACCTCGGGTCCATGTCAGTGTCTGTGCCCAGGGGCTGCCCGGAGCTGCTGCTCCTCATCCAGGAGTGGGGGCCGGGACCCCCTTCTCCTGCCCTGCGGTGGGCTTGGGGTGGGCAGGCTCCCTGGGGGTCCGGCTGAGCCTCCTGCTCCCTCGGGAAGGAGCGAACAGGACAGACCACGGCAAGAAAGAAGGAGCAAATATTAATTAATGGTCTTACAGCACAAGGCTGTTAGTGAACAAAATAAGTGCCGGAGGGAGGTAAAATAAACTTTCTTTTTCACATCCAAAGGGGGTTTTGGAGTGCTGTCTCCCTGTGCCACGCTGCGACGGAGCATTAGCATTAGAGCATTGTAATGGGAAGGTTTTGTCGGTGCAGGTACTCAGCCGTGTTACACGCGGGGACGGGGCTGCCTCGGGGTGTCTGGCTTGACCACCTGCATCGCGAGCTGGTCTGAATTGTGCTGATGGGAAGCTTTGACAGCTATTGATGGTACTTAGGAGAACGCTGCAGGGAAAAAATTGTGAGAAAAGACTTAAGAACGCTGTCCAGATTTCTGGATGTAAAGTCAGGGTGTGAGGAACCACTGGAAATAAAGAAAAAACGAGGCAGTCAGTAGTACCCACTTGCTTAGAATATTTTTAAATATTCTGTCATGAATTTCTTTTTTTGTTTGTTTTATGTTACATTTTTAGTATAAGTGATCATGTTTTCATAGTAAAAAACTTGCTTTGAACAAAAAAATAGAACTTTTCATTTAGACTATTGAAACAGGATTTTGAATTGGATATTGAAACTGGCAATTTGTCATAACCGACCTTTTCCCCCACATAAAAAATCAGTGTTGATGAATCAGCACATTTTTTAAATAAACATTTCTCTAGAAAGTCTTGGCAAGCAATGTAAGTATACAGAGCAGAGCACTCCAGCAGAGATAGTCATTTATTTCTGGAATGGGTCATTCTATATGCGTACTGTGGGAGTTGGGATTTTCTTCAGTTTTGCCATGAGTGAAAATTATTTTGCAAACCTTTTCTGTAGATACTTGTTTTGGGTGCCTTTGTTTGCTGCCTGAAATTGTGTTTTTTGCAAAGTCAACAAAATAACTCAAACTAGGCATTTTGGTGTAAGAGCGAGCTTTGTTTCCAAGTGGAGACGGGGGGTGATATGAACCTTGCCTGTTATTTGCATTACAGGTGCTGTGTCTGTGGTACCTGCTGTTGTGAAGTCACACAGCATTTCTGGGGAAAGCAGGATGAGGGGAACAGCAGGAGAAGGGTGAGGTGGTGGTTCCCCCATGACGGGAGTGATGGGGTGCTCTGCTCTCCCCGTCTGGAGAGACTTCTGCCTGGTGGAGAAGGCTGGGCTCCATCCCTGGCGTGGGAAGGGAAGGGTGGTGAGGTGGTGGTGGGCTTGCTGAGCGCCTTGGACGCTGGAGGGGCCATAGGTGTTTTCATTTGACACAGCACTCCTGCCAGCTGTTAATTGCTTCTGGACACTGTTTGGCAGTTTGCGGGTGTCCGGCAGCCCCCATCTGCGGAGCCAGATCTAACACGGGGATGTCCAGAGCCACGTTTGCTCTGATGAGTTCATAACAATGGGGACTTGGCATCCTGGGGACAGTGCACCGTCCTAGAAGCTGCTCTGCTCACTGGGCCATGGTGTGTGCCTCCACCCAGCCTTTGCAATGGGGTCACAGGCTGTTTTTTTCCCCTTTAGCTACTGGGGCTTGTATTAAACACTTGCACAATTATATTTTTACGATATCAGCAGAAGTTGGCTTTCACTTAAGCGAGTAGTGCCCTATCACTTCATCTAGAGTTCTCTCACAAATGATGTGTGATCAGCTAACGCGTTTAAATCACATTTCTGTGCTATCAGACATGTACTCCAGGGAAGTTTCACCGAAACTCTTGGAGCTTTTATTGAGGTTTGGAGAACCCAACAGAATATCCAATGCTGACAACACTGAATTGCTTTTGTGGGATGCCACAACACTTCTAACATGTTTTCCTGCCTTAAATTCACAGGAATATGGCACTGTCTTGGACAGTGCTGTGCTGTAACTGTCAGTAAATACTTCTTTTACCCCAGTGACCTGTGTGTGACCACGGCAGCACCAGGACAGTAACGTAGCCTTGGTGTGCAGGTGGGAGGCTGGGAAGGAAAGCAGAGGTGAAGATGTGTTCAGAAAATCAGATATCACTAGTGGGAATGACTTTTCTCAACAGGCAGAGGCTTCGTAGCACACACTGTAATCTACAAAGTTCATACTCAAATGAGATGGTAGCAAAAAGAGTGCTTTTACAAAGTCCCTCCTACTGGTAAATGTCCTTTGCATACTCATACATCTTCAAGAAAATCCAACATTTTATTTAGAAATTCATGACCCCTTTGTCCTTTCTTTTTGTGCCTTCATCAAACAAAGACGTCCTGGTATTTAAAGCAGGGCTTCAGTGTAAATGCTGGTGCTGTCGGGACACGCTTGGGAAGGCTGTTGCAGCCTAATTTTTGTGCTTTAATATAAAATTAAGTATATCTGGGCTATCTCAAAGGCGCTAGCATTGTTCACGGAACTTTAAATCTCTGTACATCTGTGAAAGCCAATCAGGTTGTGGTTAATGCCCTACCAGGGATGTGCCAACACTCTGAGTCAAATTCAACCCAAACATGTTAAAGTTTGAGTTTATTGTCTCAAGTTATAAGTATAGCTTTAACTCAAGGCAAATAAGAGAGCCCAAACCAGTTTAATGTGGCTTTAAAGCACACAAGAGTTTCCCTTGTGATTTTTTTTTCCTGCTTAAGTTTAGTTGAATAAAATAGCCAAAATACTCTGTAGGAATGATTAGCTTTAAAGTGTTTTATTCTAATACTGTGGCTTGGATAATTTGTGGCAGCCTGGAACTCAGAAAGTGGCCAAATAGTTTATTGCAGGTATTAGGAATAAAAATCAGCTTTAAAAACCAACCTCTTGAGAAATTCCTGTGATTTCATCTTGTGGAAACTAATCGGACTCATTTGAAGAGCTTTGATACAAACATAGATATATTTTGTAGATGGTCAAGTTTTAGAGATAATTCATAATTTTCCACAAGAAATCTAACTCTTCTGTGTCTTCATACTTTTTATAATCAGTAAGAACAACTGTAATTATTTTTAATCATTAAGAACAACTAAGAACGAGTCCCCTTCTCTGGAGATTTTCAAGACCCGCCTTGATGCAGTCCTGAGTGATGTGCCCTGGGCAATCCTGCTTAGCAGGGGAGTTGGACTAGATGATCTCTAGAGGTCCCTTCCAACTCTGACAATTGCATGAATCTGTAATTATTTTTCTTGAAGAATCTTTACTCTTCCAGTCTTCATTTTCTAGCTACCTTAAAGAAAAAGCAATTGATCAGTGGTTTCAAAGGTTTGTGAAGTCCTGAAGTCCTCTAAAACCTAAACACACAAGAAGGAGGAATCAGGAATTGAGCTTTCCACAGCAACCCGCAACAGCTTCCCCAGCTGGAAACAGATGCACTCAGGAGTTTTGTACTGCTGTAAGTCCTGAGCTGCTGCCTGTGTTGCAAAGTAGAATTATAGTCTTGAGGTTCATTCTTTTCTTAGTTACAGCTAATTTTCGTGTTACAGAGCAGATCCTTCTCAAAGAGCTGGTCACAGACCTATTTTATCAGCCAGAAACCAAGCCATGGAAATTTCAGAAAACCTGAATGCAATTGGAATTGAATCTACTTTTTTATTATTTTGGATTTAGCATATTTTCTACAGGTTTCATAGGTCTGAGCTACCTTTAACCACCAATGTGAGAGACTTTCTTCTCAGGGAATGAAATATGTGTTAAAAAATTACAGTAAGATGCTCCAGCAGAACCTCTGCAAGGATCTGAAGGGCTGCTTGATCATTTTTGATGCCTAAGACTTTTATTTCCTCTAAAAAGGCAGATTTTCTTCTTTGTAATATGCACAAGATCTTGAAATGAATAGAAATTCAACCAAGTAAAACTAAAGACAGAAAGGAAAAATGGGGAGCCAGATCTTCAGATGCTATTAATGAGGTTATTTCATTGACTTTGGTCCAGCTTTTGAGCTGAGGGAGGTGGACTCTCGTGTGTCTATAGCTCAGAGTGCCCACATCTGCCAGTGAGTTCGCTAGCAGTCTTAAGGGAAATGAAAGCCAAATTATTTGTGCATCTGCTTTGACGTTAACACCTCCACAGCACTGTTCCAAAAGCATTTCAGATGTGAACCAAAACCCCGGAGGCCTTGCATTTGAGGTGGATGTGCCCTGAGTTAGCAGTGTCTCCTTTCTCCGAGTGGCTGGAAGTGAATCCTGTCCCTGCTATGGAAATGGTGACAAAGATTTGGCTTCATTGAATAAATGGCAGCAAAGTCTTTGTTAACTTCATCAGCCTTTTACTGGTGAAGCAAAAGCTTCTTTTACAAGACCGTGCATGAATCCTGGCTTCTCCAGTGTGGCAATCCTGAAAAAGAGCTTAAAAAGACCCTTAAACCTCATTGAGGACAGAGTTTAATCCTTGCTGTTCACAAGTGATTACTTCTTGCTACAGGACAATTGGCTAAAATATCCTAATAGTTTCCTGAAGTCAGTATAAATTTGGCTTGAACCAGTGAACCGCAAAGCCGTAGTACCTAGCAAGAGGGATGGAACAACAGTTATTCCAATATTCCCAAGGAGCCCCGAGTAACAAATGAACATGTTCAGGGCTCTGCTTTGTTAATATGGGAGTAATAATGGATGGTCGTTGTGAAATTTAAGATCAGAACTTGCTGCCCTTGCTCTTGCTGTGGTAATCAAATGATTATATTTCCCTGGTATCATCATACTGATCTTCCAAAATGTGAAAGCAGTACATGATGCAGCTCAGTGACTCACCCCAAAGAAAACAATGCTTAATTATCTTTAATAAAAGCTGCATTTTTCAGGAAATTCAAGCCCCAGAGCAGCCATGTTGAGGCAATCTGGTATTTATCAGTGAACAAGGCCCCTTGGGGGGCATGTAAGTGTTTGCCACGATGTGTGGGGAAGAGCTGATTGATCCCCGACCGTCCACGTCCGTGGGTGGGTCTCTGGAGGGTGCTCAGCCCCGGCCACCCCCGACGCTGCTGCGTCCCTGATTTCATCCCTCTCTTCGCCCGCCTTTTTCTTGTGCCTTTCAGGGAGAGCACAGACAGCAGCGAGCTGTTAGAAAACCATACCTGCTAGGGAAAGCTGCAACCACTTGAAGGCCTGCCAAAATTTTGGCTAATTATTTGATAATCAATTAGATGGCAGATGTACCTTTGAGGAAAAAGTGCATACCCATGACCCCCACTGGTACTGGGGCCGAAATGAGCTGAATTGTGCTCGTGGTGGCTGTGATGTGCTGGCACCTCCATGAACGGCCGGTGTGAGCCACCAGCTCCTGTCCCTGTAGCCTGGTTCCCGGCAGCCCGGGTGCCACAGGAGCCCCCAGCCCCGTGCTCAGTCACACCGAGGAGCTCTCTGGTGGCAGCGATACTTGACCTCTTTTTGCTGTAGATGACGCTGGTGTCTCCTGCTCCCCAGGCACAGCTGGTTCCTCTTGCTCCCGGGACTTCCCCTTGCCTCTCCCTGCATGGCACCATCCCCTTGCTCAGTAATGAGCTCACTGAATGAAAAATATATAGTAAAAGCATAGTTTTCCCGATTAACAGAGAAAGTGCTCTGATGGGTCGTGTCACTGGAAATAATATGGCCCCAATCTTCAAACAGCACGAAGTCCTTGTCCCTGAGTGCTCTGCACTCTCCTCTCCTGGGCCATTGGGGTCTGCAGTAAGAGCACAGTGGAAGTGATGAGGCGTGGGAGTGACACCATGGTGCTGCTCACAAGGGGCGGCAGGGCGGGTGGCAGCCACCTCTCTGCGCTGGCGCTGGGGTGCACCCTTGGTGGCCCTGTGGGAGGGCGAGGGGCAGCTCCTGGGGTGCCAGCGGAGAGCTGCAGCGTGCCCCCTTCCCTGCGGGGAGCCAGTGTCTCTGTGCAAAACCATGAAGCTGTTTCCCAAACCCCTCCGGTGGCTCTCCTTGCTGTGGCACTGGTTCCTAGGGCAGCGCACGCGCTTCCCTCTGCTTCAGTGGGACTTCAGTGAGTGTTTAAGGTTAAGCACATGCTTAAGTCCTTTCCCGGGTTAGGAAACACTGAAAACAGATAAAGTGTCTTGTATAAAGGTGTGCAAGCCAAAGGGATGGTTGCCATGGCAACAGGTGAAAAATCCCCCCAGTGCAAAAAGGTGGAGTCCGATGAGGAGAGGAATGCTTCTTCCCACCCTGCTCAGCCCGCCTCGGGATCCTCCGGGCCTCTCAGACACGGGCAGCTTCACACCTTGTCAGCGCTGGACGAATGGTTAGAGACATCTCTTTTTTTGGTCACTTTTGCTCTTCACTGTATTCTATTAATGTAATCTCCAAGTGGACCAAATTTAGCCTTCACTCAGGAATTTTTTGTGCAATTGTCCCTGTCTATTAAGTTAATTCTATGCATTGGATCTTGGCTTTGTCTCTAGCCAGAGAAATATCCAGTGCAGCCCCGACAGATTCTCAAGAAGATCACTACATGTCCTTCTAAACTGACAAATTTGCATGCTTTTTAAATATTAAGTTAAACCATATATCTAAGAGCATTGTCCAAAGACTTCTTAAACACTGATAGGCTTGGGGCCGTGACCACATCCCTGGGGAGCTTATTCCAGTAACAACAGTATTTTACTTAGAGTGTTGATTTTGATAGAAGATTGTAATCCAGAAAATCACTGCAGCAAAACGTTATCTAAGCAAAACTTAAGTAAAGTCTTAGATTTCTTTATTTAACTCTTGTCGCTCTGTAATATGCTTTACATGCAGGAATCTTTTATCAGTTTTGCTTGCAGAGAACTTTTAAAGAGAATGAATGAGTAGCCAAGTTTGCTTTAAAGACTGAGCCCCTGGGACAGCATTATTGACCTGGCTGAACTCCTCTCCTGGTGATACGTCGCAGTCTCCAGATAGCCTGCAGTGACAGTCAGACAGCGTGAGCCATCCTCTTCTGAGGAGCACCTGTGAATTGTCCAGGATCCCTCTGCCTTCCAACAGGAAAGGTGGAAGAGGTGTGCTGAGTCCTGTGATCCATCTCTGCTGGGTTCAGGTGTGAACAGCTCCTTTTTCCCATGGACTGTGTAATGCTGTGTGTGCACTGCTGTGAGTAACAACACAATCTAAACTCATTTTCGTTCCCTCTCTTGATTCCATTTTTTGCTTCATAGTGTCCTTTAGCAAAGATAAACTTTTATGTTTGCGTTGGGAAACAAACACTCAGATAAAATCTCTCACAGCATTAGTAACTAATAAAATTGTTAGTTTTTGTTATCGTAACCAGCAAGTATGCAACGTCCTGCGTTGGTATTAGGCAACTATTCTATAGGTAAGGGTGCAGTACTCAGGAGTATGTAGCCTACTTCCTGGAGTTTAGAACCAATAGGAATAATGAGTGGTGATTGAGGATAACTCTTTCGTTCAGCTGTTAATATTAACTTTTAACACTGAAAAGCAAATAGGGACCTGGCAGTCAAAAATGCAGAATAAATTGAATTTTACAGGAGATGCCACGATGAACAATGCTATTGGGACCTTTCTGTTTATTGGGTTGGGTTTGCAATACCACAGTGTTTTGAAAAAATCATTTCCATATGAGTATTGGTGTGAGATTTTACCTTCTGAGCATATCTTCCTCAGTTTGTCATGGTTTTCACTGCCATGGAACTACGAGTAGGAACCTATCTGTTTTCAATTGGTTGCCAGAATGCTCACATACTTAGACTCTGCAGTTAGAATTGATTTATTTTGTGGATATGAAGTTGCAGTTACAAAGTTTTATTGAATCGTCATTGTTGGTAAAGAAAAAGCTCAGGCACACTGCAGAGAGATTAAATACCTCTGAACCCATGGGCTTTGGTCTGAGTGATGAAACAGCGAGCCGTCCTCTGTCATCCAAGGAGAAGGGCCTGGGATGCTCTGTTGTCAGCCTGCTAGGAGATCTCCGTTTCATACTGTGCTGGGGTGTGGGGGGTAAGGGATGTTTGATGGAATATTCCGAATAAGATCAAAGTTGCCCTTTGCTTTTCTTGCTGTGGTCTTCCTTAGAAGGAGCTCTGTTCATTAGCCAGGGTACCACTGCTCCCATGCCAGTAATCGGAGCTGGACCACTGGTGGGCACAGCTAGAGGGGAACCTTAAACATTTCTGTGCCGCTGCTTTTCTGCTGTTTCTTGCTGGGCTGCGCCTGCCTTTGGGCACAGATTGGGTGTGGAGAATGGGCTTGTGTTTGGCGAACAAGCCAGAGACCCTGGGCATCAAAGTTCAGTCTCCTGCCGTGGCATGACTCCCCCTGTGCCCTCAGGGAAATAATTTGGTTATTTGCTGTGCCTCAGCTCAGGTTCTGCAGAAGGGTGCACAGCCTTACCTCTCAGGGGCTTCATAAGGAGAAATATACCCAATATGGTGAGTTGTGCAGCTTCTATGGCAATGCAAAGTACTACACAAGTCCTGGAGCCAGATCAGGCCTCCCCTGGGTCCCCGGGGCGTTTTGCCTCTGCTGATGGAGGCAGGAGTTCTGTCACTCAGTGCGGAGGAAAGGTTCGCATTAACAACTGTGTGTTTCTTGTGCTCACATTCGTCTGTCAGCTTTGCTCAGTCTCCCAGTGTGATTAAGTCATCCAGGAATGGGTTGAAAGAGCTGGGTTTGTAATTAAAACGGGAACAGATGGCTGAGTTTGCTTTTACCTGTTGCAGAACATGGCGTGTAGGGCATGTAAGACATGAATTGGCTGTAAACTTCCAGGAGGAATTGAGTAATCGTTTTAGTGATGCTGCTCTCAGCTTGCTCACTTGCTTTTGATGCAGCTACGGGGTTACCAGAGGATTGTTCTCATCTCTGTGACTGTTGGGATCCTGGGATTTTGATGACATTTCCTTTCACTGTCTATTTCTCTTCTATTCATTTGTAAGAGAGTGTAATTTTTCAGTTTGTTTAAAGGAGTCCTAGTCATGTTTTTCCCTTGGATTCTTTCTCAAGGAATCAAAAGTGAAAAGAACAGAGTCTTGACAGCATTTTGGCTCCAGTCTTTGGCAGGTATTGAGTAAAAATACGGTGTGAAAAGTGTAAGCTCACACTACTTACCTCTACAGTGAATAGCTGATGATGGATTGCAGCATTAGGCCAAGAGCTGGGTCCTGCCCTTGGGTCACACCAACCCATGGGCGCTCCAGGGTGGGGAAAGAGTGACTGGAGCTGCCCGGCAGAAAGAGACCTGGAGGTGTTGGCCCACAGCAGCTGAATGTGAACCAGCAGTGTGTCCAGATGGCCAAGGTGGCCAACATCTCCCCGGGGTCTCCCAGCTGGCACCGGTGGTGCCCCATCCCAGGCATTGACACCAGCAACCCACCACTCGGGGTGACCCACAGGTTGTCCTCAAATAAGGCTGTAACTTGGACACTTTGTAAGGTGTCAGCTGTCCCCAAAGGCCTCCATGAGAAGTTTTGATATCTGAAGCTCTACTCTGAAGACATCTTCACAGAGCACCGTGCCTGTGCAGGAGAATGGGGTAAGGTACTGCGCTCGTTATGTGTATGTGTTTTACCTGCTGCTATGGGTGTATCGCAGTCACCCCTTGAGAGTAAAGCTCATGTTAAAAGGAGAACTGTAGTTTGTGGCATGGAAAGATGGGCAAAATACGGCACCAAAAAATGTGGCATATATTTGAAGTGGCACAGAGAATCTGCAGGAAAGCCAAAGCCAGAAATCAACTCTCCCAGGTCCTGGGCCTCAGCTGTAATCACAAACCTGTTTCACTCTCATTTACTTCTATTGTCATCAGGAGCTGATTTATTAAAATCCCTAAAGGTCACAGTGCTCCCTATAGTAAGAATGAGACAATGCAACAAACCATTGTCTGCTGTGCTTGCCATAATCTGATATAATTGTTTGTGTTAGCATTTATGTTTATTTATATACCTAGGAAACACTTTTTACAGTTTACTTTTGCTTGCTGCAGTCGTACATTCTCAGTCAAATAACTAAACCTTGTCATCCCACTGGGAAGCACCATCTCTCCTCAGTTTACTCAGAGGGTGGGCTGGGGCGAGGAGGGTTTTGGCGCAGACCCCGGCTGGGAGCGCCGCACCGCACCGCAGGCTGGAGGCAGCGCTGCCCTCCCGCCGCTGGGACAGGCCTGCTCTGACATAGCGGGGGGAATCCAGAGCCACCCTTGTTCATGTCAGACAAAAGATCAGTAAGATTTGCAGAACAAAAGGAGTATTTGTGTTTGTGAACAGTCCTTCACTTGCTTTTGTCCTTAATCCTCTTACTGGTGATGAAGGAAATTGTGTTTTTCCCTTCAGAAGGACCCTGTGCTCAGATGACAGAGAATCCTGGTCTGGGGGGCTCCATCTTCATGTTTGACAGCCTGTGGTGTATGAACCTCCTTTAGGAACACGGGCGGCCGCTTTCCTCACCTGGGCTGGATGTGTTTGTCGCCCAGAGCCAGGCTGGCAGCAGGTTCCCCGGCAGAACTGCCTGGTGTGTGAAGAATGTTGCCCTGTGGATTTTGGAGCTTCCCACCTGGTGATTTCACCATGTTCTTGCTTGTTAATTATTTCAGCCACAGCTTTCATTTCCATTGACAACAGTGGGTGACCCGTGTTCAGATGCAGGGGGAAATAATTTCACAGAAAACGCAAGCACTGCTCTTTCACCTGGTGTGAAGTGACTAAAGGACTGACGTGGCTGCAAAACACAGCGAATAAATTGCTTACAACGCTAAAGACAAGGAGGGAGCCCGAGTCCAGAACCCACCATCTGAAGAGGGGTGAGGGGAGGGAGGCGTGGGCTCGGCACTGGAGAACATTGCCTTGGAGCCTGGCTGTCCATGGAGTGAGTTGACAGTGCTTTACTTCACAGCGTGTTACTCAACAGTGGCCACTGTTCAAAGGGAGAAATTGCAGCTAATTTCTGGAGGTGGAACACGTTCATGTCTAACACTGGAAAGGTACGAACCCGCTATACGGTTCTACCAGCCTGATCCTCGGCTGTCGTTCTGGAGTTTCTCTCTGTCAGGTTGCCGGGCTGGGAGTACATTGATCCTCAGGGCATGACAACAGTCTGACTCACTTGAAATAAAAAGGAAAGTTAGATTTACGAAGTGTTTTAATTATCATCACCATTGCTGCCATGTGAAAAGCAATCTGAGGCCGAGCTCTGGGCTTGTTCTTGTAGCCACAGCCAAGAAGACCAGTGCAGGGCAGAGTCGTGAGCCCTGGGGGGAAGAGGACATCTCAGCCCCTGCCTCTCCCTTCTGGGTTTTCTGTGTGGAGTAGTTACGCTTCCCAGAGTCGCAGCACTGAGTTGCTGCCAGAACCACTGATTTCCTTGACATCATTTCATCCCAAGGTTAATAATATCGCACTTTTTTGTTTAAAACTAACAGCATTCTCAGTGTGCGCGGGGACTCGGATGTCTGAATTACAATGTCAACAGCCTCAGCTATTTGTTTGACTTCTGTGGAACGAGCTGTAGTTACCAGAACCCAAATTACTCCCTCTGCTTCTGCTTTTCCTCAGATCTCTCCTGTGCTGCCTTTCCTGAAAATCAGTCTGCTGGTCCCTCCCATGTTCCCTTACAGCCCGTTCCTGAAGCTACTGTGGACACAACTGTGTGAGCCAGGGATGCTCACACAACTGCTTCATTTATTAATTACAGTCAAATGGCATAGGCTGCAGATAGTGAAGACAAATAATGATAATCATCAAGCTGTTTTTCTTTCTTGTCAACCATTTGCTTCTCTCAGTAGTAAGCATTTGGGGTTTGGAGCTGGGACTCCTTTGCTGTGCAGTGGTACAACTGCCTGGCATGTTTGGGGCACAGCGAGGCTGTGGGGTTTTTCTAGCTCAGTTTTGGAGATAGGTTTTATACCTCCATATGCCACTTTGATTGATTGATCTTTATTGTTTGCCTCTTGATTTTCTTTTAAAGTTTCCACCTTACTACGTTCTGACTGTGGAAAACACACGTGCTAGATACTTTCCATGACAGAAAGTTCAAACTCAGTACAAAATTTCTTCTTGGGCAATGGCTGAGGGAATAGGTTTTGCTGTGTGCCCTGAAGCAGACCTGGATCCCCATCAGTCAATGACAGGAGATCATTCCGGAGCCAGGGGACTGAAAAGCTCCATCTTCTGTCCCGGAATAGTTCAATGCAATGGCAATGAACAATTAGATGGTATGGAAATCCCAGGATCTCTCAGTGCCTGTGCTGTGTAAGACCCTAATTAGGTTAAACCGGAATGAAGGATGAGGGAAGATGTTCAGGGGAACTAGGCTGAAATGACTCTGCTATTGACATACTTAATTGAAGAAGCTGTGCTGTTTAGATTAGCTTCAGTGAATGATAACCTTAGCTGAGAGATTTATAAAGATATATAAGAACATGTCTGGCACATTAGACTGTCTGAAATTTCTATCCTGAATTTTTTATTGGTTCCAGCTCTAAAATAGTGCGAGCCATTTATATAGCTCTCTGAACACCCTTGATATGGAGTAGCTATACATCCTATTCCTAAACAACTTGACATGAGAAATGTTTCTGATTCGACTCTGCAAAGAGGCTGGAGAACTCCACAATGATATGTTGCAGGCCCTTGAAAATTAGCAAAAGTGGAAAAAGAAAGGTAATGCAATGGTAAATCACAGATTCAAGGGAAGTGAGTTAGAATAGTAAATCCAAGATTATTGAGTGAGCGTTCATTACTATGGGCTGTGAGTGCTGTGCGATTAAAAGGCCAGATTTCCTGTGCTATGCTGGTGTAATCACAATAATTGTATCACAGCTCTGTTAATATAATGCAAAGGAAAATGTGACCCTAGAAATATTTATGATTAGGGGTTAGCAGCTCAGAGGAAACAATCAAATTGTGTGGCTTCCAGTGACACAAAGCTCCCAGTGAAGGCAGCAATTAAAACGTGTGCGTGGCTCTAAGGAATAGGCTTTGGATGGGAGTGTCGGAGAGCAGCAAGGGCATGGAGAACCTCGTCCTGTTACGTTTCTCTTGTGTCAGGTCCCTGCTCCCAACCCCGACAGAGATTTACGGCCGGTAACACCGCAGGGCTCAGTCCTTCAGCCGCAGAGCAAGAGTGAGCATCCAGAGTAACTTATTCAGAATGGCTCCTCAAGTACTGGCAGCATCTCTGCAACATTCATGGCAATCACAGAGTTTTACAAGCTTAGTTTTCAGTCATATCTGTGCTTTTCTGTAAGATCGCAAAGTTGCAACAAGCTTTCCAGCACTTCTGCAAGGTTTTACATTAAATTGGATGATAACAAACCGAAATCTTCTAGGGGACCTGTGCATATCAGCACGTTTTTGTAGCAACATGCCTCCATACCTCCTGTTCCACCAATAATGGCATTTCAGCAAGTGGCTTTTAGTGGTGCCAATAGTTCCTCGTGTCTGTAGGGAGCCCAGGGAACAGGAATATGACATGCAATTGCAGACCCCTGCAATTAATAGCATCATGTGTGTCTTACACATGCATATTCCTATCTGATATTACTTCCTCAGGCCTGAGTCCCTCAGGCAATGTGTTTGTTACATTGCCTTAGTAACCATCATAAAGGTGTACTCACGAGGATAACCTATAACAAGTTACAAGGACTTTTCAGCCTTGCTCCCTGCATGCTCTTTTTGAAGGATGCAGGCTGGCAAACAGTTACTTTTTCAGTCTGGTGTTGACCAGAAAAGCTGAAACCAAAGGTGAGAGAATGGATCTCTCAAAGTCTCAAAAGCAAAGATTTGTGTTTGTTTATGTTTTAACTCCCCAGGGACTGGTCAGTTTGTTGTCATCAGTAACTTCTGTTCATGTGATATCCTGAACCTTCTTGTTGAATCACTTTTTCTCTTGGATTTAGAGTTGCTAGTTCTTTTTTTAAGCTCAAGTTAACTCCAGGTGACATTACATGCCACTACATATTATGTTAGAAGTGTGTTTAACTCCACACAGAAATCTGAGGTGACAGATTGATCTCATTGATTTCACCTACTCTCCAGCTTGACACTTTGCTAGCTATTTGGAGACCTGTTTTTCAACAGGGATGGTGGATGCTACCGGAAGAGTCAGGGTATTTGAAGGTGAGAGTTAAGTGTCATGCTTTGCCAACTCTATGTACTGCCAAAGTAAAGCTATCATATTAAAGGAAAACACACTCTAGACTTTTTTCACATATTATGTATTGAAGCTAGACACGACCAATACATTCAATGGTACAAAATCTGTGATTAAACTCTGTTCTTGTTTTCTTCTTAAAATCCTTTGTGGCCCTTCTTCCTCAGGAGACGTTCAGCAGCTGTGCAGGTTTCAGGTGTTGGAGCTCTGCCTCTGGGTGCTCACAGAACCCACGCTGACTCTTGTTAAAGCCAACGAGCGCTGCTGGCCAAGACTCCACTCAAAGGGGAACAGGTACTCCTTTGTTGAGCTCGTTAAAAGGCTGCATGGCTGAGCAGATGGTGGCACGTCCACCCTCTGTGACAGTGCCCACCTTGAGTTCAGCTCTGGCTGTGACCATGCTGCTGGAGACTGGGGGGCAGCCCTTACTTCTCCGTGGGGACTGCCAGGGAGACTCTGGCACAGGCCTTGTCAACATGTGATTCATCACCATTACCTTCCCTCTTGGACTAGGTGCCCACACGCTGCCTTTGGCTCGACAGCCCGGGAGTGGGGCTCAGGCAGTCCCAAGCTGTAGGGAATTGTGTTGGGGTTTTGTGAACCACCGGGAGCTCACCTGCACTCCAACTCCTCCGGCCAGAGACGGTGTTTGTCTGCTGGGGTGACCTGGAGGTCGAGCACCTCCCAGCTGAGAAGGGAAGGCACGGTGGCGGGGTGTGGGCAGGCTCCTGTCCTCAGGTGGTGGTGGCTGGGAGGAGAGACCACAGCTGGGAGAGGGAGGGACCAGTGATGAAGGGCCTCCAGGTGAGGTGGGGGAGCATGATGTGTGCTTGTGTGCTGCTCCCAGCCTTTCTCTTTCACCTTCTCCAGATTGTTCACCCGTGTCTGCAAACAAGTACATCAGAGAGGGGCGTCTGACTCTGTTCTCCTGCTGTCCCTGGAAGAGGATGTTCATGGTGCTGGCAGCCACAGGTGGGTAAGTCTCCGAGCTGAGGGTTGTGGAGCTGGGTGTTCTGACCAGCCCTGCCAGCGGGGTGTGCTGGCGGTGGCACCGGCCACTCTGCCGGTGCTTCTCTGCTCAGGGGCAGTTTGGCCACCTTTGCTGCAGTGCCCTTTTCCAGCAAGGGGAGTTTTCACTGGCTGGTTTGGGTTTTACTTGCGTGTGAGGTTTCCAGCCTCGGGGTAACCTGCCTGCTCTAGGAAGTGACAGGTGCTCCATGTCTGCAGTGGTACCCTACCCGCGTGAGCTCTGCCTCGCTGGCATCTCCCTTCCCTTGCTGTAACTTACTACAGGCACACTTCCTCAGATCTGACCCTTGTGGGTAAAACAGAATAATGACCATCTTAGGTCGTGCTAGCCAGAGGCGCCCACTGGAAGCTGCTGCGGTTGAGGGCAATAAATTAGCAAATGACACCACAAATAAGTGAGGGCTAAGGGAGAAGACACGGGAATGGTGCACGTTCTTGCTGAGCTCAGCTGACCCTGGGGATTGCCCAGCTTTTCAATGCCGTTTGGGTGGCTGCTCCGAAGCCTGTAGTCCTGGAGAAAGGTGGGACCCCAGGAAGAGAGACTTGTGTTTCGTGGGCCTACAGGCAGCACTGGTGATCCCAGCGCGCAGCAGGACTCGACAGCTTCACCCCAACGGGCTCCTCTGTGTGTTCTCCTGCAGACCTGGGATTTCTGCCTCTGTGCGTGGTGGGGCCTGTGCTCACCTCCCCGGGACGGCGATGCGGCCCTTCATGGGAAGAGCTGTTGGGAAAACAGATTTTCATTCTTCAGGTGGCAGAAAACTTGCTACTTAACAATTTTTTTGGGTCACCTCTTATGTCTTTGAACTCTGAATGTTTGGCACAAGTGAATTTTTTTGTTTTGACAAAATGAATTGTGTAAATGGGAAGTTGCGTAGAAGTGTCTGAATTTGGCTTCCTTAATATGTAGGACACTGTCAATGGAGAAAAAAGTGGAGGACGCTAATTTGGCAGGTCTGACCATTTGAAGGAATGTCTTAAATGAAAAGCAGCTCAAGATCTGTAACTGGATCACAGAAAATCCTTAAGTCTTAAAATAGACTTCAGAAACTGGTTGAAAACAGCGCAATGACAAACTGACAAAGGACTAGTGCCCTGACTGTCTGGTGGGCTTGAGGTGACGGCCTGGTTCTTGTTGCAGGCAGGTCTTTGAATCCCAGAACTTCACTTAACTTGCTTAAA
The DNA here is from genome assembly GCA_003697955.1 of Calidris pygmaea. Taxonomy (NCBI): domain Eukaryota; kingdom Metazoa; phylum Chordata; class Aves; order Charadriiformes; family Scolopacidae; genus Calidris; species Calidris pygmaea. The sequence goes on from QJSC01011266.1 coordinate 234,861, forward strand.
CCATGATAAACTATGATAAAAATCAGGTAATATATTAATAATAGCTTTAATAGACTGATTCTGGGGTATTCTTTTTTTTTTTCTTTTTCCTCTGGGCTGGATTGATGCGGATGGAAGCCCTTCTGATGGGCACACAGTGGTATGGTGTGGTCTTCAGTGACCAGAGTCACTGCAGGGGGGGCGGAAGGCAAGGGGAGGTCGGAACTGGCTTGTGGGCCAACAAAAAGGGTGTTTGGAGCCCTGGGATTTGTTCCCGGTGTCCCACACTACTCCGGTATACGCTGCCTAATGTGGGATATAAAAGTTGTCTTGCAGCCAGACCCACAAGGCAAAGATGTGGGTTTTTTTCCTGGGGAAGTGCCCAGAAGTTGGAGTGTTCAGTACCTGGCTCGTCGTAAGCTCGGGGTAGGTCCCGGGACGCGTGTCAGCAGGATGCTGTTTGCTGAATGCAGGTTTGCGCCGGGTGCCAGACTGCGTGAGGGTCTGCGTGATGTGAGTCATTCCGCCAGAAATAGACCCTAAATGACCAAAAGCTTGTTGCACTGTGTCAGGAATAAAGTTTGGACAGGAAGCAGAGGTTTTTTGGCTTCAGCAGGCAAAGCGAACCCCTTGTGAAAAGAATTTGCAATTTCAAGTGGAAAATGTGGAAGGAGGGAAGAATGCACAAATAATGCCAAGAAACAGACTCACTTTTCTGGCACAAAATACGAAGAAGTCTTTCCAGCTGATGGCGGGGGACCCAAAAGCAATACAGTGGTCAAAAGTCAGTAAACTGAGTTGTCTTTTCGTTCTGTTTAGTATGAGTAATGTTTTAGTAGATTCTGAGGACCCTTCAGTATGTTATAAAACCCGTTTTGGGTGACAAGAGCAAGAACAAAAAGCAGATTCGGAGTTTGTCAGATGCATGTATTCATGTTTCTCCCTGAGAACAAACAGAAGGGACAGTTCTTTTGAACTTGGGTGTAGGTGTATACAATGAGATCATGTAGATCCAGGTGCAGCCATTAAGGAAACATTTGATATTGATAAGTTCCTTGAACTTCAAATGCTGGTACTTGTAGAAAGTGTGTTATTTAATGTAAGTGTAAATACCGGGCAAGAAAGGGAACTGCTTTTTATAGCTTGGGAAGTCATGTGCTTTCTCAAGGATAAATACAATTAACCATTTCATACGCTTTGCACACAAGAAGAGGGTTTTAATGACGTAGCACCTGTGACATTATCCCACTGCTGACAGATGAAACTGTGACAAGATCCCCAGAACCCACCAAAGCCACGCGTGAGCTGTCTCAGCCCAGGAAACACAACCCCCGGCTGCTGGGGCTGTGCCCGGCTGTTTCTTTGTGGAACTCGTCCTGGTGAGTTTCCTGCCCTCGCACCTTTGAACTCTGCCTTGGAGCCCACGCAGACAAGTGTCGAATCCATTCGGTGTGCCGGCAGGACCCCGTGCCGGGGCGAGAGGCGGGGGACGGTGCCGGCCAGCGCAGGGGGGTGGCCCTGGCAGGGACCCCGATGGCCCGGGGAGAGCCAGCCACAGCCATCAGGCTCCCGTGCGGTACGGTCCCTGTGAGAAAGGGCTGGTGGTTCGGGAATGTGCGGAGAACCAGTCTGGGATAAGGAAATCACTTTGGTCCAGGCCAAGCAAGATATTAGTGCGGCATTAATAAGGAAGACAGGCCTCCCTCTGCACTCCAAATTCATTTGTTTCAATGTTGTACAGCAGTAATTCATATTTTTTTCACTGTTTTGTCCCCTTTAAAAAATTATTTCCAACTTTTAGCAGCCTCTAAAGTTGGTAAAGAAATAAGGCAGTAAAAAATCTTTGTAATGGTGTTAAGATTTGGGGGCATCAGCACAGTTTAATATATTTGTGGGGGGAATTAAACGACAAATACTTGCTCAACAAAACTTTACTATCTGCAGATGTTTATCCTATGAAGTGCAGGCACAAAATCTCTTCAGATTTTAAAGGCTGTGTTTTACCTTCAGTTTCTCAGTTCTTAGTATTAAAGACAGCTTCTCACAAGTATTGCCCGAAATTCTTAATGTTCTCGCCTTCATTGATGTTTTTAGATCCTGAAATATATTGGTCATATCTCTTAAGCTCCTTTGTGCAGGACTAGAAATAAATTACCCTGGGTCAAGTTCTGTTTATACAGTGGACTGTTCTTGCAGAATTGCCTTCTTGACTTAATAGCTTCCTTTTGGATGACATTTCTGCCAGAAAGAAGACAAATTGTCTAAGGTCAGCGTGCGGATCAGCTCAGAGTGTAGGAGGAAATTGTGGCGGATCAGGTAAATTGCGGGGGGGCTGGCGGGCAGCACGCCGAGGGGTAGGGGGGGCACAGCCCCCGGCACGGCAACGCGCAGAGAGAGCCGGCGGCTCCCGAACGCCGTCCCGAGGTGCTTTGTGCAGTTTGGGCTGGCTTTGAGGTTGGTGAATTTGACTGGCACGGTGACGATGGATCAGAGCAGCGTTGCTGTTTGGCGGTCCCCCAGACCCGGTAATTTCCTGGCGGTGTCCAAAGTGGTTGCGTTTCTCTGCGGATGGTGCATGGTGCACCTTCCCCCCAGCCTTCTCTGAAATCCTTGTCTTGCAAAGAGTTGGGAGCTGGCACCTCGCTGCCGGGTCTGCTCTGGCAATTCCCAGTGGTTGCGATGTTGGGTTTGTTTCCTGATGTGTAAACATCGGGGGGCAGGACTGAAGGACCTGCTGTGGATCCCATCGTTCTGCGCTTGGAGAATTCCGTGCTGTTTCATACGTTTGTATATAAAAATACACACATGTATGTATTATAAAACCCATTATGTTATATATAACACGTTATATATAACATACTATTTATATGTTATATAGACAACATGTTATTTGTTTTATGTATATATAAAAACAAATAATTGTGAGTTGATGGAGAATGGTCCTGCTGAAGTTAGTGGCTTTATATCATATGAAATTAGTGGTGAGAGACCCATCGGGGCTGCAGGCATGGATCAGGGTGGCACCAAACCCTGTGTGTTTTGCAGATGTGCTTAAAAAGCGAGGCTAGACCTCGCCTCCCCGCCTGTCTGCTGATGTGCTCCCTTCATCCAGGGAGGCTTATTCGGCTCCTCTCCTGCCTTGCTTGTTGCTGCACCTCAGCTCTATTTGAAGTGCCCCTCCAAAGCCCCTGCGTGGGGTTGGGGGGGAACCTACAGCACAACTGCGTCATATTTGAAATGATGGAGTTAGCTTTTCCCTTTGCGAATTCTTCTATTAATTCTGTGCTCTACAAGAGAAGAAATATAAAAGTCTCCTTTTAATTAAGCTCTTTATCCTTTGAAGTGATTTTGGAATTTTTTTTCACGTTGGTGATGTAATTTATGTAAATAATCATCTATCTATGAAAGGAGTGTGTCTGTCAAAAGCTAAAATAAAAAACATCCGTCATTTTGAAGTGATTAACATTCTCCAGATGTTTAAATCATCAGATTTCAGGAGTTTCCCTTTGTTGTGATAATGATATAGTATCCAGAACAAGAATGTTTACTTTTTTCTATGGGTCAAACACAGATTTTTCACAATCCTATTAAAGCATGCAGTTTATTGTAATTGTATGTGCAGATGAAAGCATACGCAGTTATTATTATTTCCCTTAATTGTAAACTGCTGCTGGTAATTTTACTGTAAAGCTGAAACAAAAGGAGTGTACTTGAAAGGACCACCACTGCCCACTGATGTGATCAATTTGTGGATGTCAGGGCTGTACAGCGATGGTTATCCCTCTGCTCGGGACCGGTGACACGCCGCCACCCTGCAGCGCTCCCCCTGCCCGGGGGGTGCCGGGCTGCGGGAGATGTAGCTGATAATGTTAAGTGACAGTTCTGAAACGCTGCAGTCAGATGTGCTCAGCTTTAGGCTTCGGGGAGGAAATAAAGCGCGCATTCCTCCCTAATGCCACGGGCCTCGTGGCTGATCAAGGGAGCTCTGCCCCTGCCCCGCCGGCCAGCTCGCTGCCGTAACCAGAGCCACAAAGCCTTGCTGGAGGGAGCCGGGGAAATGGCTACACATGTACGAAATGGATCGTTTCCTTGCCCTTCTGCGGTCCTTGCAGAGCAACACCCTTCCGTTCGCAGCGCCGGCCGAGGGAGGAGAGGGGTGTCGGGGTCTGGCGTGTCACCGCGCCGGCCAGCTGCTCCCGGAGCTGACACAGTACACCTGGATAAAACCCTGCCTGGCTGCTGGGTGACGGCAACGAGCTGACGTGTTTGCTGTTAACAAAACCTCTCCTGAAATATAAATTGGGAAAAAATTCCCTTCAAAAATAACAGATAGCTGTACTCAACAAATAACTGCTTTTTCTTCCCCAAGATTTCATTTGAGCTGAAACATTAACCAAACAGTTGTTCAAAATTTCTCATTTTTCCAGTTGGTGGGAGGTTCTTGTCAAACGAATAGATCCCCCCTGCGGGGAGGTGGCCTTAGGTGACAAAGGCAGGGTCTGTGGATGTGGCAGCCTCTGCCCCCCTGGGCTTCTCTAACCCCCCTCCCTCAGCAGCCCCCACCAGACCTCCCCTGGAAAGAGCCGCAAACCCCTCAGAGCGATTTCTCCCTTGTCCCACCCAGAGCTGGCGTTTCCCTGACGTGGGGCAGGGGTCCGCAGGGGCTGCGCAGCCCGCGCCCGTCTCCCCTGCCTGCTGCGAAAAACGTGCCTTTTCCCAAGCATTATCTCATCCCCGCACTGGCCTTGACACCGCTGGGAAGGGGGGGGTGAGAAGAGAAAGCTGTGTTTTGTGGACGATGAGAAACCAGAATTTCTCTCTGTTTCTCTCCAGGGGGCCCCTAAGATACTATACATGATTAAGTCTCTAAAATGTTTGTCTATTTTTTATTTTTTTTTATCTGGCTCCTCAGATCTGATCTTGCCTCAGGCAAGGTGATAGAGAAAACTCGCCCAAGTCCAGCTTTTTAAAGGTCTAAGCCATCCTGAAGTAAGTTTTCTGCAGCATGCGACCTTTACAGGGTCATCAGCATCCTTGCTTAGGGTGGCCAAAATAATTTATTAAGGACTTTAAGATTTATTTGCAAATAAAACAGCTTATTCCACCCGAGACTTGCTCTGCAGCCAAAGGGGTGAGATGGTGAGCCAGATCAGCCGAGGAGCTGGGATGTGCGGGGAGAAAAACCAGACGCAGCGTGGCTCCCGGGGGGCTGGGAGAGGGGACGGGGGGCAGGGTGGTGGCAGGGGCGTGAGGACAGCAGGAGGACGAGGCGCGGGGAGGTGGGTGTTGAGCGGGGCTCGGAGTGCTGTCCGCCAGCACGGCCTGTCCCCTGCCGTCCCCATCCTGTGTGGCGGGGCCACAGCCCCCTCCTCAGCACAGCCCCTTCTCCAGGGGCGACCCGGCCACGCCACCCACCCTCCTGACCAAACGGAGAGTGCTGCGGGCGCTGGCGTGGGGCTGGACGTCAGCAGCTCCTGTGGGGGGACACCTACAAAAGGAGGTGCAGGACTGGGCTGGGAAGAAGCCCCTGTCTTGGGGCCGACCCCTGGGTCACGGGGCAGCCGGGGAGGACCCGCTGCTCCCAGCCAGCTCCCGTGGCTTCTCGGAAGCGCTGAGCAAAGCCTCCCACTGGGAAACTGGGAGCCTGGGGCTTCTTCCCAGTCGTGTTGCGACATTTTGGTTGCTGTTGCGTTATTCTTGTCATGCCAAACTTACTTGTGACTTTAATTACCTTAGACAGGAGAGGTGGGCAAAGGGCAATCGTTCTGGGTCATGTTTTGCATCATTTTGCGTCTTTTTTTTCTTCTCCAGTTCTATTGGCCTGGCTGTAATGGATGCATGCAGCTAGTAGTGAACGGCCAGAGCTGTGGTTGTTTTCCTGAGCCCTTGCCCACGGCTGAGACGGCCCCGTGGGGACCCTGGCAGCAGCCCCCGGCTCCGCTCTGCTGCCCGGGGTCCGGCTCTCCCTCCCCAGGGAGGTGGAGCTCAGCAGCTGGCACAGAAACCTCCCCAGGGTGGGCATGAGAAGCGGGTGAAACTCCTCACCCCTCCCAGCATCCTCCCCAGACACCAGCGCACCTCAGAATATATGTAATCAATTATGCAAATGTGCCCCTTGCAGACTAGGGCAGCCGCTCCGAGGGGCATGTGCCACTGGGCACATTCCTCTAAGGACAAGGCAAGCGGGTGGGTGGGTTTGGCTCTCGGCTCTGGGGTCAGCGGGGAGCAAACCAGCTCTCCCCCGGGGAGCTGTGTGCTGGGGTCGGCGGGGTCTCCCCCAGGGAGCTGTGTGCTGGGGTCGGCGGGGTCTCCCCCGGGGAGCTGTGTGCTGGGGTCGGCGGGGAGCAAAGCTGGGGAGCTGCATGAGCGGTGTCTCGCGTGATCCAAAGTCAGTTAAAGGCAAAGCTCTTCTGTCTTTGTCCCACCTTGGTACTGTCACACAGCAGTTCTCTGCGGTTCACTCTGTGCTCGTTAGAAAGGTAGACAGAATCAGAGAATACAAAGCAGGGCTGTTTTTCCAGGTCTGTATTTTGGATTTAAGTGTGGTTTGTTAATTGTGTGTAATGTCCTGGTCGGAAATGTGCTGGTTTTCACCACTGGTCAGCCATGTACCCGGCTGCCTGTTCCCGGGCTGGGGGGGCTGCTTTGCCCTCTGGCAGGTTTGGGGCTCCTCGCCCACCTTTTGGAGGTGCCAAGAACACGCTGCCCTTGTGACCCCAGCGGGGGCCGAGCCCTGGCCCTGGGGATGGCAGGGGTGAGGGCAGGGTCTGGCTGAGGGGTGACGGGGGTGACAGGGTCCCGTGGAGCAGACAGGCTGTGCTCGGGGGGTGCAGAGGGGGCAAACCCAGCACTGCCAGGCCTCGAGGGGAAAGTGGGTGCCTGGGCCACTGCTTGCCCCCACCACAGAGATCCCTTGGTGGGACGACTGTCCTGGTTGGGGCAGTGGTGACGCTGCAGGGGTGGCGGACCCCGGGGTCCCTTCCCGCTCCCCGGGGCAGGATGCCGGTGGCAGAAACACCCCAGATCCCTGGGCAAATATATGGACCCTCGCCCACCGCTGCCCGATGCTGCTCTCGGGGGCAGGAGCGTGTTGCTGCTCCACCAGAACCTGCAGTAAATGCAGGTGGAAGAAAGCAAATAATTCCGGTCGTTGCATTCTGACTTTGCTGTGATTCCGTATGGGTCCGATTAACATGGGCTTTTCCTGGATAATGCTGAAACAGATTCTTCCCTTTTCTAAAGTAATTTCTTTTTGTGAGTCTTCCGTTACCTCATTGACACAAGTTGCTAATTGGGCTGAAATGGGAGCTGGTTGTAGAGCTAATTTTCCCTTTGATGTACTGGGCCGTCCGAAATGACAGCTTTGGAAAACAAATGACTGCTAAAGAGAAAGTGAGTTCCAGACCCGTGCCGAGGGGCTGTTCCGCTGCCTGTGCAGGCTCCAGCGCCCGGAAACGTTTCCTCTGTTATTTTTACTCTCCCTGCTTTTCCACACAGCAGCGAGTGCCACCTTTCCGAGGCAGCGTCAGGCTCCGGGGCACAGCCCAGGCTCCCGGGCACTGCCCTCGGGGGTTTGGTGACAGTTCAGTGACAAACTGCTGGTTCTAGGGATAAGCCAGTGGGCCATGGAAGTGTGGTTTTTTGGTTGCTTGACACAGAGCTTCTGCCTGCAAACGCACTCTGAAGCAAAACACAGCTATTTCAGAGCAGTAGCAATTAAATAAATAAATGTATTTTGTCTTAAAGGTATTTGTGGCTTCCTAGAGACAGGTGTATGTGTTCTGAGCCCAAAGTGCCTCTGGGTTTTGTGCTGCCATCTCCCTGTGGCTTTGCCCGGCGGCGTGGGCTGGAGGAGCTGGGGGTTCTGCGTGTCCTCGTCCCGGAGCCCCCAGCTGGGCTGCACACCCCTGGAGCAGGTCTGGAGGGGTTGCAAAATGCAATATGCCAGCAAAACAGATACCATTTCTGGAAGGACATGGTATAAATACAAGTTCTTGGCTTGAACCTGGTTTTCAGGCAAACAAAGCTCTGAACACCAGCACCCAGAGACTCATCAGGGCTTTTGGTCATCTTTGGTCCCTGGAGCGAGTCGCTCCATCTGCGTTTCTCAGGGAGCTGCAGATCTGCTGTGTGCTGTGGAGTCCAGGCGACACCCAGCCAGCTCCAGCTGCCTTCTCTCAACTTCATGCTTGGAATTAAAGTTCACACAATATTTTCATTTCCCCCCTCCCCCCAAAAAGGAGGGTGAGGGAGAAGAAAGGAAGGAGAAAGGGTGAAGAAGGAAAGGGGTGGGAGGAGAAAAGACAAACACAAAATGCAGTTCACTTAAAAATATCTCTGCTTGATGGAGGCTAAAAGGTGGCAGCTGTGCCAAAGTAGTGGACCCTAAATCGCTGAGCAAAAAAGAGCAGGGAAAGCTCTGATTGCTCCTCGTACAGTAGTGAATGTGCGCTCTCAGCCACAAATCAAGCAAGCTTAAAAAAAAAAAAAAAAGACTCAATCAAGGCAATAATGGCCCCCACTTCACAATCAGACAAGTGCTTCTACTTCAGAAATCCTACCATTTATGGCTGATTGCTAACCCTGGCCTCATTTCTAATCTAAAGGGCGAGTAATAATTTGGAAAAGGAATTATAACAACTTCCCAACCATTTGGTAAATCGTTATTATTTTAAAGGGGTGTTGGGAGGCTGTTGCTGTTTGTCAGGTATTTTTTTCCTGCTGCTGCTCTACCACTTCCACCACACTGGTTCTCACTGGTGTCATACTGGAAGGAAAGTAATGTACAGTGGAAAATATATAAGAAAAAGCCCAGAGCGATACTCCGATCGCAGGGCTTTGGCTTGTTCAAAGTTTATAGGAAGGCACACAAAGGGGTGAAAAGGCTCTTTGTTACCGCAGCGGTGCCCAGCGCCTGCTTCGGGGCTGGGGGCTGTGCTGAGCGGGGACGGGGACACTGTCCCCACCCCAGGAGCTCTCCCGTGGGGTCCCTCGGGTGGGAGACCTTCTGCCTTGGAAACTTCCCGAAGGAAGGGACGGGGGGCTGTAGGAGCACCCTTCAGGCTGCACAGGAGCGAGGGGCTCCCCGCAGAGGGGATCTCTGCCCCCCGTGCTGAGGGGCTGCCCAGCCCGAGGGGAGGGACGCTTTGCTGCCCTAACCCCACCGGTGCTGCCGCGGTGTCGGCAGCGTCGTGAGAGACAATATGAATCATTAACCCGTAGGATAGATGCGGGTTATATTAGTCTAGAACCCTGATACCTTAATTGCATTTATTGCACTTCTTTTCCTGTTCCGAGCATGCAGAACTGTGTGTTTCAGTGTTCATGTAAATATTTATTCAAACTTCTTCTGCCAGTCTGCTGTGATTTTCACAGGTGCCTTTTCCAGGGAGAGAAGAGTGGATGGGAGGATTCAGAGGATGTGTGCCCAGCCAGCAGTGCGGGGAGTGCCACCACTGCCCTGGGCCAGAACACGGCGTTTTGTCTGGTGCCTCTCTTCTAAAAGACAAAGCATTTAGAAGCAGATGGGATGTGACGCAGAGCAAAGGAAGGCAAGGGGGACCCGTGCGCAGCTTCACCTGGGTTAGCTAATCCTGGTGAAAACATGAGTGTTTTGATAATGGCAGGCATTTGTGATCAAAATACCTCGTATTTTAGTGAATCAAGGGCAAAATGGGGCGCCGTCATTTCCCTCATGAATGAGATGTGTTTTATGAAAGGGACGATCAGTATATTTTGGAGGACGGCAATATTTCATTCACTGACTCGGGAGATAAATGCAGCGAGAGCTCTAACGCAGCAGCGTTCTCTGCCTGATCCCCGGGCCGTGTTGGGAGGGCGTCTGTTGCCAGTTATTTGAGTCTGTATTTTAAATATGATTTGAAGAGAGACTGATTCAAAAATTTTCAATGACCCAGTGAAATCTGAGCTACTTATTGCAAGACAGAAAGTATAATGCTTCAATCAAAATAACAACTTGGAATGTGTTTTATTAAATGGAGTTCATTTAATATTACCCTGGAGTGCTGTGTATTCAAAAGCACATTCTTGAATTTGAACTTTCCTATCTAGGTAATAGGAATGAGAGAAAAGTGTTCGTTTGTAATATTGCACATTTTGGGTCGAATTCTGATCCTGCGTAGAACTAGCCAAGGCGTTCCTGCATATATTTTCCAAAAGTGGCATCTCCCTGGGTCCTGTCGATCATTCCAAGGTGAAGATGGTGCAGGGAAAACACGTAGGTCCTGCACAGAGCTCTACATAAAATTCTGCCGTATTTTACTTTCCCGTCGCTGCTCTATTTCTGCAGTATTTCTGAGGTGAGTGGCTTTTCAGTGAGAGAAAACAAAGCCAGGTTCAGTATCGGTGGAATCGAAGCAACCTCTGTCTAAAAGATCCCACTGAGGGACAGAGAAATAAAGGAAAAAGGTAGATAATATGCCTAAACTCTGGACGCATTTCACTTGTAAATACTCCTTGATTTTTTTTTGGCAGCAATGTTTTGCAAAAAGATTTAAGTTAGCAGATTATAAAAGAGCAGTACTGTCAGTTTAACATCGATACAGAATCGAACACGGACGGGGGAGGGGGGGGATCTATTTACACCTCTATTGGTGGAAAATTGGTGGTCATTCCAAGGAAAACAGGTTTTTCCAGCCCAGCTGTTTGGTGTTTCAGGAGTTTAAATGACTCCTACCGGCAGCGCCGGGAGCGCGTGAGACAAACCGCAAGAACCGAGGTTTCTCCTCAGAGACCGGGCTGTGGCTGACACCGGCCCCAAACCCACCGGGGCCGGCAACGGCGCGACCCCGCGCCCGCTCCCCGCCGCCCCCGAGCGCCCCGCGTCCGGGGTTGCGGGTGCCCGAGTGCGGGGCCGGGAGCCGTTTGGCTGCTCTGATCCGAAAGGGGGTGGTTTGTTTCTCTGCCCGGTCCCGCACCGGCTGCGGGAGGGACGGCGCTGTGCGGGACGGGACGCTGTGAATGAAACTCCCCCGGGGGCCACGCGTCCGGAGAAGGGGAGCGGTGTCCGTGGGACGCACCGAATGGCGGGCCTGCCGGTCGGGGCGGGTGTTGGGGAGGTGCAGCCGCTGGCGGCCCCGGCGGAGGCTCCGGCGTCGCCGGTGGGAGCGCTTCACGGCGAGGGGCTCCCGGACGCTCTTCCTACCAAGATGAGGGGCTCCGGCAGCGCGAGACCCGGCGTTTCCCGGAGCTGCCTTTGCATTTCCCGCACTGCGGGGGGGGCGGGGGGGTTATTGCTCACACTTGGTGCTGCGGCAAAAGGGCAGCCCCGCACGCTGCTGCCGCGGGACGGGCTGCGGTCTCTGCCCGGCGGCACCGGCGGGGCTCCCGGGGGCGCGCACCGGGCACCGGCAGGGAGCGGAGCAGGGGACGGGACGGGCAGGGCTGGCAGCGCTGCGGGGCACCGCCGGGGCCGCGGGGCTCCGCTGGGCGCGTGTCGGTGCGAGGCGGCGGAAGGACCGGGAGAGGCCCCGGCCCACGCGTGGCGGGCGGGGGGACAGTGGCCGGGCAGCCCGGGGGTCCCGGGCAGCGGGGATCGGGCACGGCGGCACCGGCCGGACTGGGCGCGTTCGGCGGCCCCGGAGCTGCCCCGGTCCCGGTGCGGGTCCCGGTGCGGGTCCCGGCGGGCAGCCCCGCGCGGCACCGCACACCCAGCAAGTTTGGGAAGCTTACGGGTGTGCTCGAGGGACAGAACAAACACCCGCGAACCCGGCTCTAATGTTAAAAATGCTCCCGAATTGTACTGAGAGGGGGCTGCTGCGGGGAAAGAGCCCAGACAGCCCTCTGCCTTCCCGCGGCGCCGTGCGGGGCGGGGGCGGTGCGGGAACCGGCGCCTCCGCCGGCCAGGAACGGGGATTCCACGGTTAAACCGTCACATTCTCGGCTTTTAGCATTCTTCCTCAAAAAATCTGATTACAGTAGCTATAAAACTTCGTTACATGGGGAAAGGAATTACGTTCTTTTTGGTAAAAATTCAATTGGTTTTGAGAAAAAATATTTCTCTTTTCATGGGGTCATGCAGAAAATGAAAACAAAATATTTTTTTTTCCAGCATAAAAATTGACCAAAATATCATATTTGCTCAGTTACCATAAATAAACTGCATCCAGAAAGCAGAATGAAAGCTGATGTGTAACTTCTCCACGGAATTTGGGTGGTGTTCTGTGATTTTGTGAGCGGGTCGCGCTGCCCGCACGGCTGCACCCGCGCCGGGGCTGGCTCCCGACAGCGCGTCTTACGGGCTTTACTTCCTCTTGCCGCGAAGGAATTAAGCGGGCAGCTAGCGACATTTAGGGACATGTTCATCTACTTTTTTTAAAGATTCAAATTTCTTTTCGAAGGTTCTTTTGAAAACTGCAGAGCGCGCTGCGCCGGTGCTGTCTTCAGCTGCTGGTACCTCAGGAGTTAAACACTCTCCTTAGCAGCACATTCCATAAAATCCAATCCACGAGGTATTGTGAAGTGAATCATGTATTTTCAGTAACCAAAAGTGCCTCCTAAAACTCCCGGGCATGGCATACCGAATGGTACAGAGTTATTAAAAAAAAAAAACAAACCACCAACAAAAAAAGAGACGAAATGTTCCAGAGTTGGAGGGTGTTGTTCAGCCCAGAGCAAAGCGAAGCGTTAATTAGAGGGGGCTGAGGACCATCAGCCGTCTCTGGGACTCCCCTGGGAAGCAGCGATTCCCACCACCCTCGGAGCTCGGGCTCTGGAGAACTGAGGTACCCGCTTTGGTTTCAGAGGGAGCTGCTGCTCCCAGCAGATGCTTGTGACATCTGTGGTGTGGTGTCCAGACCCGTCCTGGCGAGTGACCCATGGGGCTGGACGCAGCGCTGCCTCCGTGAGCGTCACCACGGGCCCGGGCTTTGGCTCCCGCTCCAGGGGCGACGACTGACGGTGATTTTCTGGTGTGGGCACTGCGTGTGCTGGGTGAGAAGGGGCGACGAGTTCCTGGAGTGAAGGGACACACCTGCCTCCCCGCAAACAACTGAGCACAAAGGGAATGAAACTAAACTTAAATGTTCCAATATTTTAACACGGCAAAAGCAAATAGAAAAAATTGGGCTCAAAATACTCTTTCATGAATTAGGTGGCTAAGCACACTTGCAAGCGGTAGCAATTTGCCAATTTTAGGAATCTTGTTGCTTATCAACAATTGTTTCTCGTGCACCCCGGGGTCACCAGGGGCTGCTGCCCCCAGGGCTGAGTAGCCCCTGGGCTGGCTCTGCAGCTGGGTATGGCGTTGGGAGCGTAACACAGTGTTAGAGGGGCTGGAAATAGACCCCAAAGGGCACTTGTGAAACAGGCTGCGGCTGGAGAAGCGTGGTTGTCCCCAGTGAGGGCAGTGGTGGCTGGGGCAGGGTGGCGCTGGCACCTGCGGCCACCGTGTCACCCTCTGACACCTTTGGGGGGGTAAGAAACTGAGCAAAACCTTGTAAAAACCGCTCGGTACGTTAAGCAGTGAAGTAACGTGATTCCCCGATCTTTCACTGAGAATCACACGAGGGTTTATTTCTCTTGTTGTAAGGTCTTTGTTTTCCCATAGGAGGTTCCTGGCAGTCTCCAGCCATTGGAGTTGGCAGGTACAATGTAACGGGATGGCAGTCATGGGGTCACCTTTCTAGTGCGGACTGTCAAAAATCTCCCTGAATTTGGTGCCGTTTTTCAGAGGAATGTGGGGTCCTACCACGTTTGTGAGCAGCTTCTCACAAACTGTATTTCCAAGAACTTAATCCTGTACGTGCTGTTACACAGGGGGAGGGTTTGGGCCATGACCGTGGTGGTTTGATTGAAAATAAAATGAAAAAAGGAAAAAGCAGCTTCCCACAAAATAAGGCGGTTGCAGCGGATGCTCCCCACAGGCGGCCCCACAGCCCTGCCCCGGGGAGCACAGAGCGGGTGTCCACGGCCCCTCTCCCGCTCACACCGCGGTGATCCCAAACCCCGCGGGAAGTTAACCTGGGAATTCCCAAAGAGCCGCCCCTCTCTCGGAAACAGGGGCCCTTTGGGCTGGGGCTGAGGCCGATGGGGTTTCGCTGCACGTGCTGAACTTTTTCAGAGCCAAATTGTACCTTCCCAGGCGCGGGGCACGGTGACGGCGCTGCTGAGGGGCCGTGGCTAACGGGGCTGGGACGGACCCCCCGGGACTCTGTCAGTGCGGGACACGGGTCACGCTGCTCTGAGCAAACCCCCCCCGTCCCCTCCGCAGGCAGGAGCCGTGGGGCAGCGAGGAGGGACCTGGGGGACAGTGGGACCCCCAGCAATGGGGATGGGGACCACCTGTGGACGGGCTCTGCCCGGGCAGCTGCCTGCAAGAGCTGCCCACCCTCGCACGGCAGCAGACGCTGGATGGTGGTGGGAGCTTCGGCCCAGCTGAAGGGCGGGCAGTGGTGCCTCCCAGCGAGCAGCTCTGCAGCACCAGAGCCCACTGCCACCTTCTCGCCGGGCCACAACCCTGTTGGCCTCCCACCTTCCCAAGCCCAGCCAGGGGCTGGGGTCTCAGCCCCCCAGGACCAGGAGGAAGGCACCAAACTGTTGAAACGGTGGGTAACACAAACAAGCAGCACAAAAGGCTCAGGTTTATTTTTTTTGGCGTGTCTGCGCCTGGAAACAGGGCCCGACAGCTCTTTCAGAGGCTATTTAAAGCCCCCAATTACTTTTCCCTTTAGCTGCCACCTAGTACGTCAAACTTTTACAGTGGAATGGAAACGTCCCCAAGACAGGGGCTGACGCGATGGAAACAACGACAGCACCCGGCCAACGCCTGTGAACAGGGAGTCGTGGTACCAACTACACCAGCTCAGTCAGCCCGGGCCTCCTTGTGCAGTGTCAGCCGTTCTCCGGTGACGAGAGGGAGGGCTCAGCACCCGTTGGTGCTGCTAAGGTTTATAAATTCACCATTTCTCTGAAAAATACAAGTACAGAGTGACTTTTCCAGAGGTGCACTGCAGGAACGCGCCAATTATCACACCAGTGTGTACTGAACACTGATTGCAGGTCAGTGCTTCACAGCTGGTGAGAGGCCCTTTCTGTGCACCTCGGGGGACTTTCTGCCCAGTGCTGGAGCTGGCCACAGAGAGACAGTCAGCGTGCTAACGAACCACACCCAGTCCAGGCGCTAACGAACCACGGAGCGCTGGGGAAAAGACGCAAAGGACACTAATACTTGCTGGCACCTGGCCAGGGGAAGCAGAAGGCAGGAACACGGCAGGGCTGGAGCCTGACACCGACGGAAACGCAGGAAAACACCCAAACCAGCCCCAGCTTCGCTGCCAGTGCCACGGCCGGGACGGGGCCTGGACACACCAAAGCAGCTCGTACCTTCTGCCTCTCTGCTCTCACTGCTGCACTGGGTGCTGCCCCTCAGCGGCCCCGACTGTGGCTTTGTGCTGCCCTGAAAAGGGCCGTGGGTGGTAGTGCACACAGTTTTGCACAGGGGAATCCTACAGGGATTAAAAACCTTCCAGGACAACAACCCAGTTTTTAGAGTTTCTCTGCTCTGCAAAAATCAGAAGGCCAAAACGCAGCGTTTGCCAATAAAATGCTTCCACGGAGAACGTGGCCAAAGGCTGCAGCAAACCAGTTCTTGCTGGGATAACTGATGGACAGAGAAAAAGATTGTTAATTCAACAGTGCTGTTAAAAAAACCCCAAACATTCTGTGGTTTTGTTCTCTGTGCTCCTGTGGCATTAAACCTGCCCACAATTCTGTTTGACTTTTTTTTTTTCCTCTGGTAAATGTCCACAACAGTGTTGCCACTTAGAGCAGTACTTCCCTCTCTTATGAAGAGCATTACAATTATTCAGTTTGCCACTTGCTTTCAAATGGCTTAGTCTATATGGTGATTTCAGCAAAAATATCCAGACTGCTTTCTGCACCATCCTCCAGCTCCAGTTCCTCACTGCGATCCTTTGGAGAGGTGCCTGCCTCTTGCTCTTGAACGATCTTCCTCCTCCTCCTGCGCAGGTACACAGCGCGATTCCCTGTCCCCTGGGGAGGGTGGTTTGCACCCAGGGCAGTTTCCAAAGCCAACTCCAAGCGTTTGTAGAATCTGGAATGAAACAAATGCGCAGTTATTATCTTTGTAGGTTTGCTCAGGATCTGCAAAACTACTCTGAGAAACTCATGCTTTTGTAATGTAATCAAAACGTGCCAAGAGAAGAGAACATTTCAACGTTAGCAACGATTAAGTCAATACTGGAAGAAAAAGGGGCAGTGTCCCTGTGTGTGCCACGGCACTGCTCTCTGCAGCGCCTCACGGGCCATTAGCGCCCTGTTAAACCCGCAGAAGCTATGAAATGGTGGCAGGTTAACTGGCTGCTGGATGGCACCACTAATGGCCAGCTGGACCCCTGCTCCAGCAGGTACCTTTAACAAGAACCGCAGGGATTTCCACCGGACACAGAGAATGAACAGTGAGTACAGCGGCGTCTCTCCAGCGACCTTCAGGCCTTCATGCTCTGTCCCTTCTGCCCATTCTGGACTCAGCTGGAGACAAAGGTAAACTCCAAAAGTGTTTGTAACCTTCCACCACCCCAGAAATCAGCAGTTTTGGGAACTCTACCGACCACTCAGTGGATTAAAGCAATCTGAGCACTCCTGAAACAGCTACTGCCTTGGAGTAACAAATGCTGTGATCGTTACAAAGAGAATCCGAAACCCTGCTCAGTAACAGAGACACTCCGAAAACTCATGTTGTTTATAGATTTTTGCTTAAACAATTTATAGTCCTCAAAGCTGAAAAAAATAATGGAAATTGTATTTTAGACTTCAGGGGGGTTGTTGGGTTTTGGTTTGGTTTTTTTTTTTTTCACATAACGTCCGTTACTTTTGGATTTAGATGTCGCGAGAAGGATTGGGGCGCTCTTACAAACCTGTCAATCCTCCTCATGTTTTCTTCCATTTTCTGATTAGCTACATGTATCAGAAATTCAATATATTCTTCGGAGACCATCAGTTTCCCCTTGTGGCTCAATGGAACCTCTAAGCAATGAGTGCTCCGGACAGCCTAAAAACACACAGAGGAGGATTTGTCTACAGTAACTTTTTTTTTATTATCATTTTATGAGGCTTATCTATATAATATGAGGAGTCTGGTACAGGAAAAGAAACACTTATGCACACAGTTGGTTAGTTTGCTGTCAACTAAAGCAGAAATAAGCTCCAGCATGCCCTGTGACAGCTGTCCATCACTTTGCAATTCAGATCTTGGCTTGTAAAAAACTCAAGGTTGACAGTAACGATACGATTTTGTTACATTCCTTGCAGGTGAGTAGAAGAGTCCTTACCATCATAATTTTTCCTCCTCTGCCAACCGAAATACCAGAGTTCCTGAAGCCAGAGTCCATGGCCACTGAGTGCTGCAGAACAAATAAATGCCTTCAGCAGGTCTTACACACTTTCACAGGCACAAATAATAATGGACAGGTTGCAACACAGTTTATAAACTCGGCTTTGCCAAAAGAACTTGTTCAAAACCATCTCCCCCAATTAATGCAGTAACAGTCATACTGAAGTGTTTTTAAGATCAAACTCATATAGTATCAAGAACTGTGGTTGGTTCTCAAAGAACCACGGTCAGTATTGATCGTCCCCTCTCAATTCGTTAGTGCAGAGCGGATGTTAATGCCTCTGGGCGCTGCCTGTTGCAGAGCTGGGAACCCCACAGACAGTCCTGCAACACCTCAGAGCTAAAAGGCAGCAGTGGTATAAGAGAAGCTCATCAACGCTCCTCTACCTTAATGAGGGAACAAGTCCATCAGGCGTCACTCTCTGGAATCACTCAGAAAAGCAGAAGGCAAAGGGACGACTCGGGTGAAACGCTGGAGCCAAAGGGCCTGGCTGGCAGCAAAGGCACACTAAGCCCATTGCTTTCAGCCAGAGAAACCCAGCCCCCCCGGGAAAAACTCTGCACCAGGCAACTGCTTCAGCTCGGACACTCAATTGGAGTTGAGTAATTTTGTTTTTTAAAAACTACAGCGAAATCTCTACTAAGTGTAAAGCTGTGTTTTCTTCATCAGCTTACTTTTACTACCCCAGTTATTAAACATACAGCACATCTGGGACTACTCCTAAGAGCCAAAGCTTACTCAGGAGCAGGACTTTCCCCGCAAGGAATATTAGGGGACAACAATGTAACATTGTTGGTTGATGTAATTTTACCAGAAGCTGTGCATCTTGCAGCTCTTGACAGAGCACATGAAGAACAAATGGTTCAAACTTGAGCACAACATCACCAGTGGCTTTCTCCAGTGCTGTCATCTGGAAAACACACCAAAATATTTACATTAATACTGCAAGTGTGTACTGTTTCTATGAAATAAAAAAAAAAAAAAAAAGGAAAAAAGAAAATAATAGCTTGTGTGTGAAACAAGCACTAAAAACGCAGCAAATGAGTTCCCAGCAATCAGGTTTGTTCAGCTGCTTTTGATTTTTCACTGCTCATAATACATAGAAATTCCATGGATTTCCACCACTCTGTCTGCCGAACTGATTAGGTTTGATAGAAATTCACTGCAAGGCAGACTTTAAAAACTTGTAAAAGCTTATTCCCTGTTTATTTCTTTGTACATTCAACTGAATTGATACAGCCAGTACAGCCCAGGAGGAGGAGTGTGTTCCTGCAATCAGATGAAACCTGAGCAGGCTTTTTCAGTTTTTTTTTTTTAAACTGTTCTTTAAAAATCAAAGACATTTAGTTTCTGAAGTACATCCCTCAACTTCAGAAAACTTTCTGGGGTTCAGCAGGTTAAATTCATGGCCTAACATACTTGATCCCATGTTAATCTTGGTTTAAAATAATGCATAGCCTACTGTGTAAGAGTTATGAAGATAAAAAAATGCAGAGGTTGAAATTACAGACAAGACCCAGAAGACAAGAAAAAAAAAAAAAAAGAATTATTAGTAAGTAAGAAGTAATTACAAAATTCAAGAAATCCCCTTCAGGCCCCTCAGTTCTGCTGGCAGACCAAGATGCTAGTGGTAATTTCTCTTGGTTAGTGAGTGTGGAGGAAGGTATGTGACATTCTGCATGGCTTCACCATTACAGTTTCTCTACTCTTCTGTGCTCTCTTTATGGAGAGAAATCCTACAGGCTGGTATCAACTGCTTCCATTCAGAAAGGTCGCTTTGAGGCAGTTTTATTACTTACTTCACTGTATTATTATTTAATCATCAGTGCTATTTGTCCTCCTCCCCCCCCCCTTCTTGTTTGCCGTGACTTGCTTAATTCACAAAACTACAAATTTGCTATGTTGAGAAATTTTAGCTGTTTGCCCATACTTTTCTGTCCTGTCTAGCCCTTTTCATCTTTCCTGTAAAATGAAAATATTCAATAACATCTTCAAGAAATAATCAAATTGATACGCTTTTTTAAGACATGATGGCATAAAAGCAAACTGCTGAAGTAACACTCTTTCTCCTTTCCTTTAAACACTGAAAAGTATTTAAATGTATTTATGCAGCATCTCTCCCATAAACATTCTTGTTTTAAGTTGAAAGCAGGTCTTTCTGAATGGCTAAGGTTGTAATTCGTGCGCCAGATATTAAAAAAAATGCCCACGTAACCACAGCTGGGCTAGAGCTGATGAGAAACAGAAACGGCCGCTGTCGCATAATGTGGCCTTGTACAGAAATACCCGCGGTGACGGGGGCTGGGACCGAGCCGGGTTAACGCAGGGCTGTACAGAAATACCCAAAGTAACTTATTTAGGGCTTGCTGGGGCCCGGCACTGAGCTGTGCTGTCACAGACCCCGCTGCGGTGAGGTCCCACGCTGCCGTACCGGGCCGGGCTCCGTGGTGTCGGCGCGGTGTCTCCCGGTGAGCGCCCCGCAGCCCCCGCAAAGGCAAGTCTTTCAGCAAATGCTCCAGAGGCAGCAGCTTTCCAGCCAGAAGACGAGTAGTTTAGAAAGTCACATCGACTGAAATCATCTCTGCAGTTAGCACTGCCCCAAGGCTGTCCTACAACGCTTCTTTCCTTAAGAAGCTTATTAATGGAACGCAGTACTTTCAGTAAAGGCTTTTTTTATTATCTTACTGCATCCAAATCATTAATTTCCTGTAAGTTCAATTTAATAGGGCAATACTGAAAGTAATTTTCTACTAAGTCTACAAAGTCTGAGGCCCTGATTTGCTCCCAGTGAAGCTGATAGGAATAGGATCAGGCCCCTCATCTCTTAATGAGTAAGTCTCTAATTGCTGCCCGTGAAATGACAGAAAGTACTTGTCGGTGATGTGTAAAAAACCTCACACAAAATTCCAGTTTTATGCTACTGTGTAATTGTGAGATAGTATTTGTGTTGTATACATAACCTTACAAAGAGGTACTTTGTAATACATGATGCTTTTTCTCTAAGCATTGGGAGGATAAAGGGATAAAAATAAATTACAAACCAAATATCCCATGTTCATAGGGTTGAGGGTAATAAAGGCAGTGAGGTCAAATGATCTGACAGCCAAAAGACACAACATGCGGCACGCAAGATCCTGACTTCCCTTCTCGTTTCCCAAATACTGCACTAGCAAAGCTTTGCCATACATTAGAGTATACTAGTTTAAAAATTAATCAAAGACATTTTTCTTACACTTGCAATTCACACATTTAAAAAAATGCTAAATGCTTAGTCTACCTGCTAAAGGGAACAGGAAAAATCAGAGTATTTCCTCTCAGCAACAACATACTGTGTCCTACTCAGCCCGAAGTTTGCTGCTGCAAATTTCAGCAGACTCTGCTTTGCTATAACAAACACTAATAGAGACAAATATTTTGGAGATTTTTTTTTGTGTGGGTGAGAATGTTTGCGTATGGTGAAGTCAGCTACAAATCCAGTGAGAGAATTTTGGTCCTGTAACCGCTTCTTGTTTGGGACAGACAAAGCAGAGAGATGTGTGCAGAGAGTAGACTGCTCCGAAAGCATGCTCAAAGAGCCGCACTATATATAATTTTGTTTTTTTTTAATTTCAGAGGATTTTAAGATATTAAATTAAAAATGCAGTGTAAGAGATTCACTAGTTACACTAGTCTCAGGTGTCATTCTGACAATGAAGGGTATCTCTTAACGTCAGCACAGCAAGCTGGGCTCGAGACAGTTTTAACTGTCTTGAGGGAGTTATTACTTACAAAAGGAAGGTGCCCACTGCACGCCTACCTCAACACATTAATGCTTAATGGAAACAGATGAATACATTTTGGTCGCTTCTGGAATTGCTAACCAAAACAACAAAGCCAGAACGGCCACAGCTTACGGAGGAGGTAAGGAGGACAACACAAAACATTTGTTAATCACAGCCGAATCATCCGGAAGGTGTTACAGTTACTGCACTAACGCCTGCGCGGGGCTCCAGCTGCTGGGGAAGGGGATGAAGGCCGCGTTGTCCGGCAGGAACGCTGCTGCTGCCAGACCCAGAGCTGTTCCTGGGGAAACGCCTGGCTTCACACAGCAATCGTGCCTTGCAATTAACAGGGAATAGAGGGCGTTCATTCAGCCCAGCGAAGCCTGCCAACCACAGCACTGTCCGCAGCCCCGCCAGCATCCTACAGAAATTAAGCTTATTCTACTTTTGGACAGGAAGGCTTTTAAATCTAGTCCCTAGTTGATACCTTGCTGGCAATCCAACAAGCAGGGAAAAGAGAGAGCAGATGAAAAGCTGCAAAAATGAAAAAACACTGTTACGCTAACAGTAACCTGTAAGGAAATAAATGATTACATCACCTGCTTAGAAAAGCATTATTCCTGCTAATTCTGAATAAGGGTTTGAAAAATAATAATTGCTGCATGTTAGATTTTTCAGATATCGCTTTTTGAAAGCTTTCTGCTGCAGAGGCAATAATAATTACTGACTTCTTGTCAAACGGTTGTGATGTGGAGATTATGTGCCTCCAGACAGTAAGGAATTATTGAAGTTTTGTATTAGCTGCATTTAAACTATGCAGAGATTTTGGCATGAGGATTAAAAACATTCTCTTCAAAATCGATTTTAAGAGTTTATGAAGCAGAATACCCAAAGCTTATTTTGGGCTCGGTGTCAATTCATCTCAGTAATAGGAATTAAAAAAAAAACAACAACAAAATAATTTCTTTCTATTTTATGTGATTCCCATGACATTAGGCACGTTATAGTAAATAAATATAAAAGATGTCCCATATTGTCTTCTTACCACATCGTCTTTAGTGCACAACTCGTGCGTTACCATGAGCCACGTGCAGTTTTTCTTCGGGATCCCCCCGCTGTTTATATCCTAGCAACGAAGAGACAGGATTAAACCCGCGGATGTTGGATTTTTGGCGTTGTA
>QJSC01011266.1:257458-342470 GCA_003697955.1 Calidris pygmaea
GGGGGGGGGGGGAGGAAGAACGGCGAAGGCGACGGCGGCCCGCAACGGACAAACCTCCCCACGCGGGGGGGCGGGACTTATCGCGTCCGGGGCGGGGATTGGCGGTGAGGGGCGTGAGTGAGGCGGGGATTGGTTGTGAGGGGTGGGGCAGGGCGTGGCCGACGCTGAGAGAGCGGCGGGTCCGGTCAGTCCCCTCTCCGCGCCGGAGCCGCCAGTCCCTCCCGGAGCAGCGGGTGAGACTCCCCTCAGCCTCTCTCATCCCTTCTCCTCGGGCCGCCTCAGTCCCCTGGCCGCTCGCCGGAGCCCCGTCGCCGTGCTTCGCTCAGCCCCCGCTGCCCGCGGCCTTCCCGGCCCTCTCCCGCCGCCCGGCCCGTCTGTGGTGGGCTCGTTCCGAGGGGCCGCCGCCGCCGTCCGGGGAGGCTGGTCCAGGGCTGGGCCCGCTCTCTTGAGCTCCGCTCCCTCTGCCCCGCTCTCTTGAGCTCCGCTCCCTCTGCCCCGCTGCCACCGGGGCGCTCGGGAGCCGCCTGCGTCCGCCGGAGACCGGGGCTGAGTCCAGTCCTCCGGGACGGGCCCGTCCCCCTCAGCCTCCTCCTGCGGAGCCGCTCACGGAAGCCTCCGGGGGCGGGTTTTTTCCGAGCAGAACAGAAGCCTTCTTTTAATTTGGTCTATTATCACTACGTACGAAAGTGACCTGGGCTTCAGAAATCCGCGGTGTAGTTTTTTGCCGTGTGCCGGGGAGGTGCTGGTGTGTGTCCCTGAGACTGCCACCCCTCCTGACTTGGACAGGCAGCCGAAGCCATGACGCCTTGCAGACTGTATCAGGAATAAAAAATAGCGATTAAGCCAGGTACCTTTAACAGCTGTAATGGTCATTGGGGAAACATCCCACTTCTAGCTACACCCCCAAAGCTCTGTAGCCGGAGCTGGCCAAAAGCGAGACCTCTTGGTGTCTGTAGGGTTCCCGTGTGCCCGTTTGCTGTCAGGGGTTATTTACTGTGTAAATAAATAAAAGTAAAGCTCCACTGTCTGAACCCATCGGATCCCTGCAAGAATTGTGCGTAGCTTTTCCTGCGGCAGGGGTGACTTTCTTGCAGTGTTTTGTTGGAAACGCCTTACAAGTGGGTGCAGTTGGAGTAGTTGCAGCTGCAGGTGTTGGTGAGTTGTTGGAGTGTCGGTTGATGCCCAGGACACCGTGAGCCGCAGCAGCCCAGGGCTATGGGTCTGTGCCACACACAGCCGCTGTGGCGAGATCCAGCTGGAATTAAGGACTGGAATCTTGAACCTCTGCACTTCAGTTCCCCCTGGGTTGTTCTGAAGTCCTATGATATCCTCATTTTTTGAGAGCCCATGAGTAGCTCTGTGTTGCCTTTTTTGCATGCAGGTTTAAGAGCAGGCAGGAGCAGTGACTGGGCTGTTACTGGGCTGGGTATCACCCTGCGTTACCCAGCCAATGTACCACAGGCTGTTTTGCCAGAACGCAATAGTAAATTGTCAGTGTTTTTCCCCAGAGTGCTGTATGTCTCTGCATACATCATAGCAGTGCAGCATTCACAGGAGCTGTTGGAGAAATACTTCTGTGAATAAATTATTTGTGTGTTACTCTCTTAATACCCATAATGTCCTGCAAATGGTAGGGTTAATTGTCTGCCTTTTGCAAAATTTGGGGAAAAAAAAACCCCAAAACACCCTTCTTCCCTCCCAATTTAAATCAGAAATGAGGTGCTATTTAATCAGTTGCTTGACAGGTGGTTGTTTGATTTCTGTATTTTGAAGATGCAAACTAAATTATGAAGGCAATACAATATTGGTTTGTTTTTTTTCCCAGATATTCTGATCGCCATGGCAGCCACAAGAAATGTGATGAGAGCTGTCAGAGTTTTTGAATTTGGTGGCCCTGAAGTGCTTAAACTACAATCAGACGTCTCAATTCCTCATCCAAAAGAAGATCAGGTATATATGAGTTCTGTGAACTGGAATAGTGATACTGATAATAGGTGCACTCAGAACAGAACGAAGAATACAAACCAAAACTTTTCATCATGAATTACGTAGTTTTTGATCAGCGTATTCATACTACCTGAGACATTACCTTTAACAAACGTGGGTTTTTCACTGTTTGGTGGGCTATGTATTCCATATAAGGGGTTTCCTGAAAATACTTCAGTTCAACACTGAATTTTTGCTGTTTAAGAATTTAGTTAAAATGCCACGATAGTGTGTTGTGAATTCAAGTTCTAAATATTTCTAGTTATTGCTAAAGAAGCATCTTCTCTTTTAGGTGTTAATTAAAGTCCATGCCTGTGGGGTAAATCCTGTGGAGACATATATCCGTTCTGGGAATTACGCTAGGAAACCAGCCTTGCCCTATACTCCTGGCTCAGACGTGGCTGGGGTGATAGAGGGTGTTGGGGAACGTGTGACTGCGTTCAAGGTATTTATACATTGGGGTTTAGTTCATTATGGTTTATTGTATCCTCTTTGTGCGATTGCTGTACTACTGTTTCTGGTTTTATTGCTCATAGTTGTGTAATCTCTCTGGGGGGAAATCCCCTTCATTGAAGGGTAGAAGCCCCCAGCAGGATCTGTGCTGGGTTAAGGGTTAACCCTCCAAGGGTTAAGGAGGCTCAGAAGAGGCACTTCAGTTTCTCTGGTTAAAGTGATGACATCAGGGGTACAGAAGTTGTGGTTCAGGACTATTTTTATGGCATTGCAGAAGTACCTGAAGTTGGATGTTCCTGTCTGAGGTAGTAATTTCACACAGAACTGAAAAATTTTCTGTAAAGTTTTTTTGGGAAATGAAAATAGTTTTTATGTTACTGACTTATAAAACCCCATAAATTACATATTTGTCATTAAAACTGTTCAAATAGACTTTATTACTCCTGTCTAGTAATTTTACTTAGATATTCTCAGGGGGAAAGTCTTGGGACAAGAGAAGGCAATTATCAGTGTGCTAAAAGATATCTATGAAATTTATTTAGTTTTTTAATCTGGTCTTCCTTTCACGTCACTGGACTGCTGGTCTCAGACAAACGTAAAAACTGTTTCCTGGCTTGGGATTTGTGTAACTGTTGTGGGAGAGACAAGAAACCAATGTGCAGGTAGTAGGACAACCGGAGCTGGGTGGCTGTGGCTGCCGGTGCCGGGGACACACGTACAGTGCGGTTCCTCCGGCGCCGCCTGAACCGCGCCTTTGAGCATCCCCTGCTGGAGAGCGGCAGCGGTATTTACTTACCTTAGGGTATGTTAAGAGTGTCTCTCTTTTCCACGTTTGAACAAAAATAATTGAGAAATGTTTCTTTGGGGTTTGTAAAAGCTTTTGAGGTTTTGCATTTGGAATCTGTGGATGGAATTCTTCAGTGTTCAGGTTCATTAGGGCTAATTAAGGTTTGTGTGTTACACTGGAGAGTGGGGGTTATAGTTATGACACTTAAATCTAAGCATATGAAATTGTATGGTTTGTGTTGCATTGTTTGAATGTATTGGCATTTATAAAAGTCTTCTCTCTGATAAATATAACTGGAGATCTATTAGAGACAGCCTAAACCCTGTGAAGAGATTCTTAATGTATATTCAGGAAAAAATAAGGGAGATGATTAATTTCTCTGTTTTCTTTCCCTCCTTTCTAGAAAGGTGATAGGGTTTTTACCACTGCCACGATCTCTGGAGGATATGCAGATTATGCAGTTGCTGCTGCTAACAGAGTCTTCCCGTTGTCAGACAAACTGGACTTTAAGCAGGGAGCAGCCATTGGAGTACCCTATTTCACTGCGTATCGCGCCCTTTTCCAAAAGTAAGGGGCCAAATCTAAGTTTGTGCATTTTCTTTTTGAATATTTAAAATTTTGAAGCTCATGTTTTCATTGTCCTGTAAAATGGGGGATTTTGGCATTTTTAGAATTCCGTGTCAGCTGGGCGAGGGCTCAGGGCTGGAAATCTGGTGTTATTTGGCAAAGGAAATGGTGAAATCTGGTGTCGTTTGGCAGAGGAAATGATGAAATCTGGTGTCGTTTGGCAGAGGAAATGATGAGAACCATTGTGCTTTATTTTAAGACCTGTGACAGGTGAAGATCTTGAACTGAGATTCAGCGCCAGACCGTTCCCTGCTGCTAGTTGCGTGTTGACATGGTTGCACATTACTAAAATTCATAAATGATATGGTTTATTTTGCCTGCTGATTATACCTGTTAAACCATAGATTGGAAATACTGCTGTGTGAAAGATGAGATTTCATGCCAGTATATGCAACTTGATGCTTCGTGATTAAGTCCCGCAATCCTGGTGACAATAATTTCTGTGTTTCCATGCAGGGGCCGTGCCAAAGCCGGGGAGAGAGTGCTCGTGCATGGGGCCAGTGGGGGAGTAAGTATTTTGAGAAGGCAAGTTATAAGGAATGCTGATTTCTGTCCTTGGGTCTGCTTTAGTCTGTCACGTCATTTATGATCACATTTGCATCAATGACTGGATTAACAAAATTAATGAAATTTTATATCGGAGACTTTAGGATACTTTTTGCTTAGAACAAACCCTGTTAGTCCAAATAATGATGAAACCTCACGAGTGGCTGCGTAAGGCCCCTCCTGCAGAGGGTCCCTGAATGAACACCCTGTGCAGTCAGAAGTTGCTGCCCAAGCTTTATAATTTTATAACTTTCTGAGATAAAACTAATAGCAGAAAGATGCAGTTTTAAAATATGTACAAGTTGTTCTCAGCTCTCTGAGTAGTAACCTCTGCTGCAGAGTAACTGCATTTCTGGGGTATCTCTACCTATTGGCTACCAGCCACCAGCTCCCGAGCAGGGGGACGTGCTGGGATCTATACATTCATGACTGAATACTCTGTGAAACTGAAAGTATAGTTTTCTTTTGTTTTACATGACAAGCTAACTTTAGCTCTCTCTCACACAACATTCTAGTTTAATTTATCCCCCAGACTCTGCACTTTGCTGCCCAGCTTCTGCTGAGGCACCGAACCGCTGCTGTCAATGGGCAGTGTCCTTCACTGTTTGGTGGACAGCAAAAAGGTGACTATGGCCGTCTCACAGGAGGAAGAATTCAGATTTCATGCTGAGATACTGGAATGACATTCAGCAGCATCGTCTCTTTTTTTTTTTTTCTCTCCTTAAACTAAATGTAGCATTTCTGTTCTGAACTTTGTTTCTTCAAGAACATGTATTGCCTTTGGATTGCAGAAGCACGCAATGCAAACCTGGTGCTCTGTGGGCTTGTATCCTTTTGCTGCAGGAGCACTTGTACAGGCCGTGGGATACGTATGGGGAGGAGGAGGAGAATTTCCTTGGCTTTGTGTCAAATATATATAGCCCAACTTTCACAGACAGACAACATTCTATATGGATTTATCTCAAATGCTGATAGCTATTAAAAAAAACGCCAAACTTTACTATGCCTGTAAATATATTTTCTTTTTTGAAGACTATTTGGCTGTCTTTAAGATCTAAATTACTTATGGCTAAAAAAATGTTTTCCAGGCCAACTTTTTAAATGGGTAAGTTCTAAGTTGCTTGTAGAATATATATAAAGCTCAAAATGCTAAGAAAGAAAGAGAAAAAAGATATTTTTTTCTATTTTTTTCCCCTCCCAGGTGGGAATAGCAACATGTCAGATTGCCAGAGCTTGTGGCTTAAAGGTTCTGGGTACCGCAGGAACTGAGGAAGGCATGAACGCGGTTCTGAGAAATGGTGCTCACCAAGCATTTAATCACAGGGAAGCTAATTACATAGATAAAATTAAGGTAAGCACCTGTATCAGGGCTAGTTGATGCAGTATGTATTTTTCTTACAGAATGCGACCAGTTGTTTGCAGAGGATTTTTAAAGCAGATTTGTGAAGGAGCAATAGTGTACTGCCTTTTTCATTTCCACGCAGCGAAAACCTTTTCCAGGCTGGAGAAGCTGGGCTTTCACAGGCAACGGCATTTAGAGCCTCTTGCATCCCAGCAAGTTCCAATATGGTAGCGTATCGCAATTCAGCATGTCAAATATGCTAAAATTAAACTTCCTAGCTGTCAGAATTAGCACAAAGGCTGTATTTAAAATTTAAACAATAAACTGTAAAATGTGTGTTATCTGCAGCACATGGATAAACAGTGGCACCCGGTCAGTAATTGGGGTGATTTAAATAACGTGTTCTGTCCTGCACAGGAGTACACGGGGATGGAAGGAGTGGATATAATAATAGAGATGCTCTCTAACGTCAACCTTGCTGCTGACCTGCAGCTGCTCTCCTGTGCGGGAAGGGTGATGGTGAGTGGGTTTTGTCACGGGCTTCAGCAGGTGCATTTGGCGATGCTGTTCAGCAGTTAAAACTTAATTGTCTTTCACCTCGTTTGTGCCAGGTCGTGGGCAGTAGAGGTCCCATCGAGATAAATCCAAGAGACACTATGAGTAAAGAATCCAGCATAATTGGAGTCAGTCTGTTTCTTGCAACGGAGGTGAGAAACATTTTTATTTTAAAGAATGTTTTGTTGGCTTATTCCAACACCTCTCTATTCCAGTTAAAATCGTTTGTAGGGATGAAAGCACGGTTTCACTGTAACTGCCTGGTTTGTTCATTCCTTGACGTTTTGATTTAGTCTCAGAACACCATAAAATATTTCTGGGTTGTGAAATTTGGTTTAACACTTGCATAATACTTTTCTAAAATGTAAAGACCCTGTGGTAAGTGCTGTCTCTGTCCCATGCAGGAGGAGAGGCAGGAGTGTGCAGCAGTGCTCCTGGATGGGGTAGAAGCTGGCTGGCTGAAGCCCACTGTGGGCTCGGAGTACCCTCTGGAGAAGGTCGTTCAGGCTCACGAGGACATTATTCACTGCAGTGGTGCTCGGGGAAAGATGGTGCTCCTGCCGTGACCTCCTTGCCCACTTATCTTATAACCTTTGCTTACGTGATTCGTGGGATGTATGTTATAAAACATACTTTTGATCAGGTTGGACAGTAACAGCAAATGCTAACTCACATTAATTAATTACATTAATTAGTTAATTAAGAACGTATTTTCTTTTTGTAATAATGAGAGTATACGGTGGGTATACTTTAAGGTAGTTTTTGTGGCCTTTTTGGCTGACGTGTGAATAATAAACTTTCTCTGCTGCGTGGGGCTGCAGCGCAGGGGAAGGGAGTACCCGAGGCAGAGCTGGCACCGTGTGAGTGTGGGGCTGGAGCCAGCCCGGCTCCTGCGGCAGGTACACACCTGCAGAGGGGGAACTAGATGTGTGTGACTAGGGCTCTGGACATTCTCCAGCCACAAAATGTGTCTTATTCATCTCTTGTCATGTAATTTACTTGGAATAAAAGCTTTTGCTGCCAAACTAGTTCGCTTTCCAGCTCCAAAGATGGCCAAAGAATCTCTCGAATATGAAGCGTGTGGAAGCAGAGGTTTGGTTTCGCTGTGCCTGACTCAGTGTTTGAGGGGAGAGTTTCCCAGTTAATCCAAATGGACTGTAACTCTAAAGCTGGGCGCTGTATCTGCTGCTTTGCACTGATCCATTGCCAGAGGCAGCTGGTTCCTCGGGTAGGTAGGTGGCTGGGTAGTGAGGGTTTCACTTCTTCCTGGGACCTGTCTTAAAAGTGAAGTCACCTGAACCCGGGGTTACGAGGGGACAAGGGGAGGCTGCACTGCTTTTGTGGGTACTGAGAATCCACATTAGTTCAGAAATGAATGTGTACATGTTAGTGATTTGTTCCGAATACAATCCAATTAAGAAAGGACAATTTCTTTCATATATTGACAGTTTTTACACTCAAAAATACTGTTTGGTGTTACAGGCACTCCCTTTTAATGATACAATTCTCTAACGAGCAGTGAAGGTATCACTTGCAGAAGAGTTTTCTCACCTTCAGGGATGAGCATTTCTGTTCCTTTGAGGAAAAGTGAGTCCTTGCTGAACAGGAGATTTTTAGAAGTATTTTTGCCTGTGAAGGTTACTTGCTTTTTAACTTTTGGTCAGGTCTTGATCTCCATCTTCCAAAGCAGGTAGACCAGAGTACGGCTGCTTCTGCACAAACGGAAACCTGAGGTCGTGCTGCTGTTACACCCTGTCATTTCATTGTTTCCAGTTCTTATAAACCTTAAATCCATTGCATCGAAGGGGTTGTTTTGCCAGGGAGGAAGCCTGAGTGTTTGGGGAGTTGATGACTGCAGTAAGTGCCTCAGAGGGGAAGAGAAGGACTGGGTGGACTCGGCTGTGGTGACCGTTAACAGGGTCCCTGCCTGCTCGTCCCCCTGGCGCGGAGGACCCTTCATCCCCAGGCTGGGCAGATGTTCCCCTTCCTTGTCCCCTGGCGTGGAGGACCCTTCATACCCAGGCTGTGTGGGTTTCCCCACGGAGAGGAGCTGGGTTCCTTCTGCGTTGCATTTTCTGTAGGAGCAGGGCATTGCATTTCTCCTTCTTCTCAAATTTGGAGGTTTAGGAATGGCTGAGCTGGTGTAAGCGCTGTGGGTAGGTGACAGGTGGTGTTTCGCTGGTTACTCAGGTAAGAGATGCTGCTTATTCCTCTTCCTTGAGGCAGGGTGCAGCCTGAGGCCACGATGGCACAAAGGGAATCTGCAGTTCCACCTGATAATGCTGTTAGTAAAACATCTCTTAAGGTACTAAATAGCAGGTTTAGAGTAGCGGTTAATGATGGATATGATTATGGAGATGATGTGCATATAAAAGGTATGCCTTTCTTTATAAATTGTATAGGTTTTTAAGTATTTAATTCTTTTTAATGTGGCCTGTGGTCAGAGGGTGTTACATGAGTGTGGGTGCTGCGCAGGGTGCGTCACGGGGCTTCTCACCAGAAGGTGTCAGAGGAGTTCTGCTGTTTCCATCAGGCTGCGGGCTTCTCCCTGCAGAGGGAACCCGCAGCACAGGACAGCCTGACTTACACTGCTGTGTGGAGGGATGCAATACAACAGTCACTTCTGTGGTGCATTTTTGATGTATCGTGCGAATGGAAGGGGCTGTTTTAATTCTGGGAAAAGTTGTGTGAGTAAAGATAATGCCGTGGCACTGGACAGCAAGTGCGGGAGGAGCGAGGAACCCGTAGTGGGTGCTTTCAGGAGGAGATCCGTATTTGAGAGCCGGGTGGTGCTGCTGGTGTTGCAGCAGAAGCAGGGTTGGGCTGGAGCTGGTGGCTGGAGCTGTAGCCATGTGAGATCCTGTCACCGCTGTTGCGCTGGAGCCGGGGACATGGGTTTGCCCACGGCTCAGTTACAGTAGTCCCAGCCTCGTGTGTTAGTGCCAGCCCACCCTCACTCAGCTGAAGGGAGGATGTTGAGATGCTCACGGCTGTCTGGGCTGTGTTCTCTGTCAGGGACACTAATGGCCAGTGGAGGGAAAAGCCTCTCTGCTAGGTAACTTCTGCAGCTGAATTGCCCGGAGCTGTTATTTGTCCCATTTCTGGGTCATCTCTCAGGTGTGTTTGGTCTGTGCATCCAGTGGCCAGAGACTGACTGCCCTGAGAGTCCTTGGTTCCCCTCTCCTTTCAGGAGATGCCGTCCCAGGCAGAGCAGAGCAGGGTGAGGGAGGAGGGGGAGGACCACAGACAATGGAATGGGGTGGGATGACCCTGTCGGGCTCTTTGGTTTTGAGTAGCTTGTCCCGGTTTGATCAGAGGGGGGTCCGAAGCAGCAGCTCTGGTGGCAGCCTGGGTGGTGGGACAGGTCGTGTGGGCTCTGGGGTTGGTGCTGGCCTTGGGGTGTGCAGGTGAGGTTTGGGGTTCGTTGTGCGGGTGCGAGCACGTGCCAGGGGCTGGACATGGCTCCTGTGTGTGTCCCCCAAACGGAAAAGCGTGGAATGGTTCTGAGTAGCAGCTGCTATTTGTTAATCTCATTGTGCCCAAAATAAATGCCACCTATGCTTTCTAGTTGTTAAAGGTGTCCCCTCTCTGTTGTGATTATGTGCTCCTGTGTGTATTCCTGACTTCTTTGTGTGCTACAGCATGATACAATAAACTAATGAAACTTTAATTGCAGGGTTGGCAAGACAAAAAATCGAGAGGCTATTGATGTTTGTGGTAGCTGCTTCCTTTACCAAAGACAATTCCATACTAAGGGTGGGTAGATCACGAGGACGGTGTAAGTCCTTCAGCACTTTGGATCAACTGTGCCAGGGTGGGGTGGCTGTCCCTGCCCTCGGCCACCCTGGGGACCTGTGCCCCGTTCTGGTGTACCCTGGGCCCCCAAAGCATCACCGGGGGTTTGTGCTTCAGCTGGAACCCGCAGGCAGGGGACAGCAGGAGCACGGGAGGGTGGTTATGTCTCCTTTACTTGAGTAAAGGTAGAGATGGCTGGAAGGCGTGCTTTGGGGCTTTGCTGTCACCTGTGCCGAGGGAATGGGACGGAGCAGGGATGGACATTGGAAACCACGCTGCGTCCCTCACCTCCCGCGGGGTTTCTGCGCCCGGGGGTCTCTGCCGCGTCAAAACGCCTTCTGCCCCCTCCCCGGCCCCAAAGCCCGGCGTTGCCGGGGGCGCCCACCCGCCCGTGCCGCTGCGGGGCCGGGGGCTCGGTGCGGCGGGGTGCGGGGGCTGCGGTGGGGGGCCGGGCCGGTGCGGGGCCGAGGGAGGCGCCGGGGCCCGGGCAGGTGGCGGTGCGGGGCTGGGAGAGCGGCGGCGCCGGTGCGGTGGGTGCGGCGGTGCGGCCGCTGGCGGCGGGGAGGGGCCCCGCCGTGTCCTAGCGACGCCCGGGGACGCGGCGTTACCGCCGGGCCCCGCAACGGCCGCCATGAGCGGCCCGCAGCCCGGGTGAGTGGGGCCGGGCCGGGGCGGGGGGACGCGGGGCTCGGGCGGGTCCTGCGCCCCGCCGCCCCCAGCGATCCCGGCGGGAGGGACCCGGGGGGGCACGGGGGGTGCGGTGCCGCCGTCGGGCCCCGGACGTGTCCCTGTCGCGGCCGGGAGCGGGAGCCCGCGCCGCTGCCGCCGTTTGCCCGCTCCGTCCCGAGGGAACAACGGCCCGAACGGCCCCGCGCGGAGGCGGCTCCGTGCCCGCGGGGTGGGTGCGGTGAGCGGTGCCGGGTGGGACCGGGGGTCCCGCGGCGGAGGTGGGCGAGCGCTGTGACCCGCGTCCCCCGGAGCGCCCTCCGGTAATCACCGTGTGCCGGCAGCGGGGGGGGGGAGGGGGGGCGCAGGGAACGGGCCCCCGGCTTCGGGCAGGTCCCTCGGCGGTTGTCCGGCTTCGGATCTGCAGGTTGTGGGTTTCAGAGACCCCCAGCTCCCCCGGGAGGGCGGGAACTGCACATCCCGGGGAGCTCTGCGGGTCCCCGGCTCCGTGACAAAATATGACATCCTGTTTCGGGGGGGATGCTCTGAATAAGACATGACGCAACTCGCTTATGGCCCTACAACCGGTCCACAGCAGAACAGGAGTCTTTTGGCTCCCGTTTCCATGTCTAGTTGTGTTCAGGATTGGAGCAGGATTTCCACCTGTCCGTGTTGAACTCCCCGAGGGTCCTGTCCCACCTTCAGGCACAGCGTTGGGCGAGCACTCTGCCTTCCAGGGCACCGTGGCTACCTTTGGGTACGGGCAGAGCAAGCTCCTTTCTATCTGCTCACTGGATCTTCGGATGCCTCTGAGCTTGGACCATCCCCTGGGGCAAAGTATTCGTAAGATAAAATAATTCTCACTGAGGGCAAAGGCTCCTCAGTGGTTTGGCCATTAAATAATTCAGGTCAGACGAGGAGTAAAGAAAGCAGCATGAAGGTTTTGAAATAAGAAGCTCTGTGACCTGTGTGTCCATGGGGAAGATGCCCAGTGGTCTCACTAAGGTCCGATGGCCAGGGCTGAATGAAGGGTCCAGCAAATATTTAAGCAGAGAGTGATATGATTTGGAGAGACCATGGCTTCTCCCGTCCATGATTATCACCTCAGTAAAACTGTACATGTGGGTTTTTTGGGCTTGGAATAAGCCAATTAATCATTGTTAGACTCCAAGGCCCCGTCTAAACTTCAAGTCATCTGCTGACTTCAGTGGGTTTTGGTTCAGTAGTCGTGTTCCAGCCTGGTTCTCCTGAGTGCAGCATTGGAAATGAATGAAGGCAGCAGGCAGAGTGGTGTCTTGGGATGGTGTCCGGCAGCGGTGCGGTGCCTCGGGGTGATGCCTGCAGATGGTGTGGTCTGGTGGCAGCATGTCCAGGGCCTGCAGGGCAGCTCCCCGTTGTTGGAGGAGGGCTGTGTCAGAGCAGGGCTGCAGCTGGAAGAGTGGGTTCACCGGTGTTACAGCTCTGTCTCCAGACAAAGCAAGAACCTCCTTTTGTGAGACTGGGGATTGTTTTCCTGGCTTTTCATCTTCTGAATAGGTGTTCCTCTTTCTCAGAGAGAGAGGAACCCAAGCGCAGCAGAGTCACTGGCCATATTTCCTTGTCTTAAGCTTGGAGGCACCAATAAAAATAGGCACTTGTGCTGAATAGCATGATAAAGGCAGCAGTTACCTTCTGAATGCCCATACTGGTAAGCAGATGGCAAAATTCCATTCTCCATGATGGAATTGTACCATCTTTGGATTCGTAGGACCACATGGCCCATTCCCAGCCAGCATTCACAAAATCCTGACCTTCAGGTCTTAATGCCGAATTCCAGTTCTGCAGAAAACCGCTTTCCCATCCTCTGCTCACCTCTCTGGAGCCCTTGACAGTGTTTTGTCTGGAAGTGGGATATACCTCATGTGCCTGAGGATTTTCCTCCGGGAAGGCACGGCCGGCAGTGGCCGGGTGTCTGGCAGGTCTCCCACGAGGAGTCTTTGCTCCCAAAGGGAGGAGCAGGAAGGTGCCCCTCCCTGGTGGGATGCTGAACGGGCTGGTGTGCTGAGACTTGTTCTGCCTGAAGACTGGACCGGCCCTTCTTATTTATGTCCCCAGCAGAAGATCCATCAGCTCGTCGGGGTGAGGAACGGTCTCCATCAGGGCAGGACGGTTCGTGTGCCTGGAGGGCAATGAGGTCCCGCTGTGACACACAGCACGGGCGCTGTTGTTCCCTATGACACCAGCAATCAATAACTAAAGCTTTGGTGTGCTCTTAGATTATTTCTTTGGTGAGCAGTCACTGATTTAATTGCACGGTAAATTATTAACTGTGAGGATTTGCTTTACAAAACTAATGTAGGCTGCCTACTGTGCCTTTGTCCTGATATCCTTTCCAATGAGTAAGGGAGGTGTTAAAAATCATTGTGATACACAATGTGGGCTCCAAACACGGTGGACCCGGTTGGGTTCTTTCCAATGGCTCAATGGGTTTTGGTTCAGGCCCAAAACATTTCCTTATTTCCTCCAAATGCCCTTTTGAACTTTGAATTTAATTCAGCATTTCTGAGGACCAGTCTGCTCATAATTTAAATGAGAAAATACATGTACAGAGACTTCTTTGAAAGTGGAGTTGCTACATCACTGTGCTCAGATGGGAGTTGCATTTTAACTAGTTATATGGTCCATGAAATATGAGATGGAAGGAAGTAAATGAAAAGGAATTGGATTGAGTTTCTCCTCGGTCTCCGTGCGCAATTGCCAGGTGATACCATAAGTCAATACTTAGCACAACTGATGTAATCTGCTGGTTTCAAATGCATGTGCAAACAGTGGATTTAAAAAGTGATGTAGAACAGTTGCGATAGTAGCAGTGTTTAATCAACATGCATAACAGGGTAAGCTAAATTAGTTTGTTTAAAGTTTAATTTATTGTTGGTAGGCTACCAGTTAGATTATTGTGAAACCTCAGATAAAATTCCTGTAAATCCATGATCTCTTTGGTTTTTTAGATTCCTTTTTTTTTTTTTTCATTTGCTCTTTTTTTCTTGAGTTTACGTCTGTGTGCGGTACCTGAGCCTCACAATAGACATTTATCTCGAGCTGTCCCATTGAAGGATATGTGACAGAGGTACAGTGGTGTTTAAATTTAAAGCCAAAGGAAACAATAGAGATCAATCTCTTGTTGTGTAATGAAAATATATCCAGCCTAGAGATCCCTAAGGTCAGGCTGAACACATGCAATGTGCATCTGAGTGTATACATTTTGCAAATGTGAATGGATTTAGAGTATTAAAACTTAAGCCTACTGTCACTAACTTTGTTATTCGTCCTGTTTTCCAGAGGCTGAAGTAAGATAAGGTTGGCTAATATCTATTTAAAAATATATCTGCTCATGGTGAATGGCTTTTGTATTCAACTCTCATATCTTAGGTTCAATTTTTGGAAGATCTGGTCCTTGGTAGCTGCGATGATGTAGCTCTGTTGGCTCTCCAGAGATGGATGGAGAAGGGGAAGAACTTGCTTGAGTGGTCTGCGTGGTCTGGTTCTCCTCGTTTGTTGGTCTTACAGTTTTTCACCAATAAATAGAAGAGAGGTGCATTTTGTTCTCTTTGGATTGCTCAGTGTATGCATTAAAGACAATCTCTAGTACATAGATTTGGGAACTGGAAAAGTCTTGAGAGGTTCTTGCATTTTAATATTGGGCCCATATTTCTTGCTCTGGATGCAGAAGACACTTGAGCCCCCCTGCGCCAGGGGTTCAGGTAAGGTACCAGAACGCAACCCAACCATCCTGGCTGCTGCAGCAGCGTAGTGCTGGGAGCCCTGTGGGCTGGATGGTGCTTGAGAGCTGTCCTGGTTCAGCTGCTTGGTCTCTGAAACCTTGGGAGCATGGTGGGGCAAGAGAGACCCGGGTCTGTAGCTAATGTCCACCCAGCGGTCAGTTGTCCAGTGTCTGTGTTTCCTGCCAGGTGGGGCCAGGGTCCCACCAGAGGCAGGGTCACTGCCTGGGTGTCCTCTGCTGCTCTGAGTCAGGTGAGGACACAGCACAAGCCCCTTTCCCCTCAGAAGGACCCAGCTGGTGGGGAGGTGGCAGATGCCAAGGACCAGGACAATCACGTGCCAGGATCACACAGAGACGAGGTGCTCGCTGGCCTGTTGCACAAATGCTTTGGTTTCCCTCAGAGTGCATTTGTTTTTTGTTTAGCTTGAGGAAATGGGTCACCTAGAGTGGATCTGATGAGTTTTGGTAAAATGTAGTAGCTGTATTTAGAGAAGGAAAAAAAAGAAAGATTCTCATCAGTGCAAGCTGCAGTTCAGAGAAGCTGCTGCCATATGGTGACAGCAGCAAAACCACACTGCAGTGACATATGCTTTCTAGCCCGTAAATACCACAAAAGTTAGGAATCTTGCCCTGCACAAGTTTTGTGCAATTGAATTTATGAATATGTTTTTGGGACAAGCATTCTTGGCTGTTTATCTAAATAATTTTCTGGAGTCACTGTTGTGTTTGAATAAACGGTCCCCAAAATAGAGGGGACAGCCCCTAACCTTGCTGTCAGGGGTTAGTTTTCCCGAGGGGTTTGTGGGTTCTGTTGGTGTGAAGGCCAAACGGAGAACTGGTTTTTGAAACAGGCTTTTTTGTTCATGAACAAATTAATGCTTGGCCAGGCAACATTTTAACAGACAGTAGCTGAATACCAGTTGAGGAAATGGTTCAAAACAGGATGGAAGACTTAGGGGTATTTTTTGACACTTGCAATTGAAGCCACTTGGTTTTCTGTGTAGATGTCCCAAGCCATGAATTTGACATGGAGTTCCTCTGATGGGAACGTTGAAGAAGAGGGAAGCGTCATAAGGAAATGGATGAGAATGTGGATACTGCAGGAAGCTTTGGCTGAAAACACAAATAAACCATCTTCATCAGAGCAAAGATTTGCACCCAAGTTAATAGCGTGTATGCTGCTGACTTTCAAGCCAGTGAAAATACTGTGGAAACAGTGCTAAACAGTCTTAAAAATATGTTTTGGTGCTAGCAGTTTCAGCTAACATAAGTGGACTGGAGAAAGCAGTTTTTATGTTAGATACCAGACAGTAGTGGTGGAGAGCTGGCAATGAGGACCACAGGAAAATTCCTCTGTGTCAGTGAAGTTGGACAAGTGATGTGCCTAAAGAATGTCCTCTGGAGGTCCCTCCCCACCCAAGTTATTCTTATGGGTCTTTGCAAAGGCTGCCAGGAGCTCCCTCAGTGCCGGGTCTGTCACCAGAGGAGACCTGTCTGGGGTGGCTGTTGCAGGAGGTGCTGGAGGAGCCGTCTGGGGCTGGGCTGTGTGGGACCCCGAGCCCCCATCAGGGTACGCCGTTGGGTGCGGGGCTCTGTATCTTATGGAGAAGCCTCTTGTTTCTGATACGAGTCTTCCACAGGCAACAAGATGTCGCTTTTACATAATCTAATGGGCATTTATCTGACAAAATGCTGGGCATGATTCAGCAGACAGCCTTTTGTGCAGCAAGCTATTGGTAGATCTTTATACCTGAAGCTGCATAGTTTGGCTGTCGGGGGGATTACATGCATCTGTATTGATTTTATTTCAGGTTTCTTGCAACCTACAATAGCCTTACAGACAAACACCTGGCTGGATATTTCAGCAATGCCAAGATAAGACGGCATCTTCGGAGATCAGGACTGGTGAGACCAAAAAGTTTCCTTTTCTGAGAAAAAAGAAAAGAATTTTTTGTTTCTTTTGATATTGCACAAGTAGAAACGCTGGTGGCTCTGTCGTTTGTCAGAGGTGTGTGTTGTTGTTGGTAAGAATTTGAGCAGCCAGAAAAAGGCGTGAAATCCCGCGGTGCCAGATGGAAGCCCCGCGATGACACCGAGGGTGGGTTTGTCTGAGGGCTGCTGGTGGAGGGGGGTTCCACGAGAAGCGATGTGCTGACAGTCGGTCTGGAGCCCGCACTCCATGGAATACCAGCCTTAGGCTTCCCCTGCGCCCTCTGTAAGGGGAGGGTCGCAGTGCTGGTCTGTGTGAGCTGGGGGTGGCGGGGGGGTGGTGTGTGTGAGTGTGGGTGAGCCTCAGCATCGCCCCCCGCCCCCCCCCGCGACCCAGTCGGTGAGTTATTGCCCGTGGCCCCGTGTCGCTGCGGTGCTGTGAGGGCGTCTGTCAGTCTGCTGGTGTTTCACAGCCAGGCATTTCATGGAGAGGTTTTGGTAAATTCAGAATGTTTTTTATGTTTTTACTCTTTCTGCTCTTTTACTCCTATCTCTTTTTGCTCATTTGAGTTTGCCTCTGCAAAATCGTTCAGTTGGCAAATACACAGAATCATATTGATTCTCTTAGGTTTTTTAAACTGTGAAACCTAAGCATTGCTGACTCTACTCGCTGTTTAAACAGCTTCAGTGTTATTTTTCAGAAGTGCTTAACGGAAAACTGAAGAATTTGGTAAAGATGAATGTGCTGACTATTTTTAAGAGTATTTATGCACTCCCCGGTGTGACACTGTTGAGCACAGGCAGGTGCAACCCTCACACAGTAGGAAGGCAAGAGTTTAATTCCCCTCTGCTGACCTGGGCAATGGCCCATGAAGAGCAAGGCTGAGCCCCCTCCCACTCCCTTCCTTTGGCTGGGGGGGCCGGGGGCCGAAGGAGGTCCGTTCTGTGCGGGGAAGGTGAGTTCCAGCAGGGAGGGGGGAGCAGAGGGGGCAGCTCACCGGGGAGAGAAAGCAGCCCTTCTGGGAAATTGCACTCCGCTTAAAAACATACCTCATTCTGTCTTCTCCTTTTTAATTACATTTTATTTGTTTACGGCAGATCTCAAGGAGCGGGAGAATTTTGTCTGAGAAGGAATACCGGCTAAATGCCATGAAGAGAGATCAGCAAAGATATGTACAGGAGTGCCTGGCTCGGGCCATATTTCATAAGGTCCTTGACATGGAGGTACGCGCTTCCCAGTGGTGTGTAAGCCTTTTCAGGGACTTCCCTGCTGACAGCCAGTGCCTGTTCACTCCCACCAGGCTGTTGTCTGTAGCTGTGCCCTTGTGCTCCCCTGAGAGGCACGCTCCTGCTGGGAAGAAGGACAGTCTTTGTGGCTGACGTCCCCCCCATGAAGCCTCCCCCCGGCCTCTCGCGGTTAAACCACAGTGTTAAAGCGTCAGAGCAGACACTGTCCTGCTCACTCACTGCTCCTTGGCACTCAGCAGATCACAGGGCGATATTCACAGGGTAGTTTTCTTAAAAAAATTCTAATCAAAGCATAATATTTTGAACATGGTTATGTATCTTATTGGAGTACAAAATTTGGGCACATTCCTGCTACGTATCAGGAATGGCGTCGGTTTCTACAACCTTACAAATGCTCAGTGGTTCCCCTGCCAACATTAAAACACACGGGAGTAATGCCAATGGAGTGCACCAGCAGCAGTTTCATCACAGGGCTCGGTGAGGACCAGGGAGCAGGCAAGTGATGAGCAGAACAGAAGCAAGTGTTCTTAGACTCATTGACATCTCAGAATGTCCATTAACGAGGTTTCTCTTCCTCTTACATTGACAGCGTCACCATCAGCAGGAAATCAGAAGGAAACTTGAAAATTCCATGAGGAAGGAGAGGGTGCAGAGAATCAAGGTAGGGCTCAAGTGGTACTGGGAACTCATGGGACAGGGCAGTTTTGCCCTGTGTTAAACAACAGCCATGAGTCAGGCCAGAAGATCACTGAGCCAAGTGTCCTGTCTCTGATGCTCATGGAAAAAGTGCAAGAAACAGGCAAGTAGAGGATGGTCCTGCCCCAGGTTACACCTCCCTCCTCTGCTCAGCAGTTCGGGAACTTCCATTCATGCACATGATCCCTTTTGAACCTACTGATTGTTTTGGTTCTGCAGTGTTCTTGGTTGTGGAATTTAATTCTGAGCTCTATGAAATGGTGCTTCCTTGCATTTCTGCACAATAACGAATGTATCTGCTGTCTGCTAATTCTCTTTGATGCTCCATTGTTCTCCTTATGAAAAAAGTTAATAACTGTTCCCCTCTTTCAAGATGTTTGTGGGTTTACATACCTTCTACATATTCCTGCTCAATTTTCTAAGTTGAAAATCCTCAGTCTATTGAATCTTTCATACATGAGCCATTCCAGTCTTCTCAGTACGGTTGCCTTTTCTTAACCTTTTCTAGTTCTACTATTTCTGTTTTGAAATGAGGAACCAGAACTGGATGAATAATTTAAGATACATGTTGCAGTTCCCCCAGTAATTCTAGACACTGCTTTTGATTGCTGCTGAGCACTGAGCTCACGCTTTCAGCTCTTCGCCTCTCCACATGGCATTCAGCAGCACCAACATGTACCTAATGAGAAGAGGTTTCAGGGGTCATCACTGTGGTGTCATGTAGGTAGAGCTCAATTCTGTAGTTCTTACAGTCATGGAAACCCCACCGAAGTCAATGGTTCTTCTCCCCATGACGTCACTTGGACTCATTTGGGAAAAGTTGTTCTCATTTTGGCTGAAATATA
Organism: Calidris pygmaea; assembly: GCA_003697955.1. Classification (NCBI taxonomy): domain Eukaryota; kingdom Metazoa; phylum Chordata; class Aves; order Charadriiformes; family Scolopacidae; genus Calidris; species Calidris pygmaea. The sequence goes on from QJSC01011266.1 coordinate 276,694, forward strand.
CTCAATATCTTATTTCTTTGTTAGGAGCCTGCATGCACCAAGAAGGCGGCATTGAGTAGCTAGCTGCTTCTTTAAGCAGCTGAAAAGCAATGTCAAATCTTTTTAATTCTAAATAATACATTTATGAGCAATTCTTCAGGTAAAGAAAGGAGGAGATTTTAATGAAAACACTGATTGCTATTGCAAAGGCATTATTTACTGACCTGGTAGAAAGTCTCCACAGTGGAAACAGTGATGATGGCGCCCCATCAAGGGACTCTGGACTTGGATAATTTGGGAACATAGACCAAAACTGCTTCCTTCGGTGAGAAGTGTAAGGGAGACGCCTGCAGATACGTGATCTCTGTCTTTGCTGCGGTGCCACACGGGGACACAGCACCTGGGCTGCAATCAGCAGTGAAACTTAATTCTCACCTCAGACGTTCAGTGGCTTCGGCTGAGTAGCTAATGTGGAAGGGAAGGAGAAAGACAGAGGACGAGCAAGGGAGGATGAGAAGCATAGCTTGCTGTGTCCAGAAGGGTGGTCAGCCCAGTGTGGAGCTTTTGAGAAGAAAAGGTGGGGAGGGGCAGCAGCCAGAGCAAGGAAGTGCCAGATGTTCTCATTTAAAAAAGAAAGAGACCTTCAACCAAACCAAGAATCAGGAGATAGGCAGGAACAGGCTGATGGGTTGAATCTGGGGGATCTGCAGCTGGAGAGGGCTGCAGGGAGATGAGTCAGAGATGGGAACAAGTCTTTTACCTTGTCCCTCTCTCATTCTCCCTTGATTTCCTTTCCTTCCTTAACCAGGTGTTCCATCGGGTCTGGGCAGTTTGATCATCATCACTGTCCAATGACAGATGGAAGGCAAGCTCAAACATTGCTGTTAATTGTATTTAGTACCTCAGAGACGTAAATTTCTGTTCTTTTAGGTGCAACAATCCAGAAGATTGGCGGAAGGTGCTAGCTATATGCATGCCCCATTTCCACCACTTGGGCCAAGGAGTCGCTATGGGCTCCATCCTTTAGTGGCTGGAGAACCAGCTGGTCACTCCCAAGCGGTGAGTTTCACCAAGAACCCATGGGCTATAACGTGAGTACACACAGCTGGAAGTGTGCACGTGTACCTGTGACATCTGTGCTGGGTCTCTCCAGACTCGGGCCTTGTCCTTGGTCACTTGAGGCTGATTTCCTGTTTGCAGGATTGTGTAACGGAAGAGAAACCTCGAGAAACCGATGTTGCGGGAATGGCACATCAGAACTTGGAAAAAAATAGCTTTGCTTGTGATGAATCTGCATCAATCTTTCCCTTTTACCTGAGTTACCACCCAAGGCTGGGCCAGCCTCAGTACAGTAAGGCAATGAGTCCTGGGGCTGTAGGCGAGTTTGTGGGTGCTGTGAAATCCTGCAAGCAATGCCTGCACTCTTAGAAAACAGAGTTGTCTCAAGCTCAGCCCAGAAGACCGTGCTTTGGAGCTCTGGCTCAGAAACCTCTTATTCTCTAATAACAGGCAGAGAAGGAATGTTAATATACTCTTGAAATATAGTGGTACTACAGTCTAAGGTCAAAGGTCTACTTTTAACTGGTTCTGCATTTCAATAGTGATAATTGGTGCAGACGGAAGAGAAACTTTGGGTCCTGACTGACCTTTTCCTCTCCATCCCATGCAGAGGGCACCTGTACCTGCAGTTGGTTATACTGGTGGACATCCTTCTCAGCAGCACCAGGCCAAGGAGCCAGCCTTTTCTAAGATGGTGAGATAACTCAGTTAAACAGGATTTTTAGGTTTTAACATTTTAATTTGGTATTCTGAATGACGTACAGGGAAAAGATAAGACTAAAGGAAGCCAGAAAAATGCTGAGTATTGAAGGAAAGCAGGCATGCTTATGTCACGTGTTCTCTCGGTGTCCATGTGCTGAAGCCCTTAAAACATCCCACGCTGCCAGAGTTCCTATGAGTTCATTATGTTTGCTTCAGGGCTGCACTGTGAAGAGAGAGTAGCAAAACCTAGATTTATGCCCAAGAGTTATTCTGGATGCTCCAGTTTTTGGATGCTCAATGAGACAGACATTCCCAAATGGTCTGGCTCTCCAGGGGCAGACTAGAAAATTTCATTTCCTGAAGGTACCTGAGAATCGCTCATTACTTCCAAATATCTTGATAAGTGCTATTTTTTATTTGTTTTTTTCCTTTAAGGTGCGGAACCCATACACAGATTTCGTAGCTGTTTGCTTTTCCCTCTTCCAGGCTTCCTGGCGACCAAATACAGCCCCAGGACACATGCAGCGCCCGCCTCGCCTCCAGCCCCTTCGCTGTGCTGCCGCGGGGTCTGTACCAAAGGCTTCCAGCTCCAAAAACAAGTGCCACGTGCTTGGAAATAACCAGCATTTTGCCAGTGAGGTGAGGCCATATTTCACCCTGGAAATAATATAATTTTAGAGACTGCTTTAGTAGTGTAGTTCCCAGAACTGTATGCTGCAGAGGCAACATGCCTACCAAATGTTATCAGCTTTTATTTAAACTCTTCTTTTCAAACTCCCCTGAATTTTCAAGACATTTTCGTACTGCTCTAATGCCCAGCTCTTGATCACAGCCAGGAAAAATGTGGTGGCTTCTCTCTCATATTATAAAATCTCTCTGCATGCAAGGTTTTCTGCCACTAGATAGATTTTCTGTTAGGTGGAGAGAGCAGCAGCCACTCGGTTGATACCAATTACTCAGGAATATTTTTACATGGTCTTAGAAGTTTTCATTTTTATCTACAGCTGCAAAGTAACAGAAAACCTAACTCCTTTTCTTTACTCCTCCTCCTAAGTCACAGTAGTGGGTTCAGAGAACGAGAGCTTTTTGGAGAAGCCAAACATGATCTTGATATGTACGCAGTTGCTTTCAGGTGAGATTTGGATTGTCTCCTGTTCCAGAAGAACGTTGTGTAGTTGGTGTTGTGTTAGGAGACCCCTGGGACTGGAGGAGTTTGAAATGGGACGGTGACCTGCCCCTGGCAGACACTGTATGGGTAGCTCCCTCCTTCTGCTCTGTATCGTGGTGGCCACCATCCTTTCTCCAAGAATTTGCCAGCACTATCTATGTCTGTGCAAGTTACGGGTGATTTAAATGGTTTCTTTAATGCTCATTATTGACAAAGCAGCTGGATCGGATCCAGAGCATGCAACGTTGGCAGAATTTACTCCCTAGAGATGTCTTGCTTTTCAGGGCCCTGGTTCTCTGTTTGTGTTTCATCCTGAAGGAGGTCTGAACCTCCCCTACAAGGGGGAAAGAAGCATTTTGAACCACATCTTGCATAATTGCTGCCAAATGACATTACTGCTGGGGGATCGTGGCTGCTTTGGGATGTGCTCCCCGGCTGAGCACAGCAGCGGTGCCATGGGGTGACCAGTGTCACCAGAGCTGCAGGGTCACCGGTCGTACATGCTTTACAGTGCTGTGGAGAGCTACCAGGGTGGCATTTTCAAGCATTCTGCCTGTTGCTTTGCAAATTAAAATAAAGAAGTTCAGCACAGAAATTTTTTCATGAACAAACCTGCAAGCCCCAAGTTAAGGAACTGTTCTAGAAGTCCGTGTGTCACGAAACGTGAAGAGCAGTCAACCCCCCCTTAGCTCAATGTGCTCGGTAGCTATTTGTGCATAACCTGTGTCAGCTGGCTAAAACGCTTTTGCAGGAGGAGAGGAGCGGGTTAAGGCTCATGAATTCAATGGAATACGTGGCCGGCACACCCCGGCATCAGCTCCCTGTCATTAGCAGCCATATGGTCCCGGTGCCGCCGCCCCCCCTGCAAAAAGGAGACCGGAGCCTAAACGCAGTGAGAAACAGGGTGCCCAGGGGCAGGAGGTTTCGTCCCACCACGGCACCAAATGGCCTGGAGCAGCTTCTGACAAAGGTAAGCTCTGTCTGCTGCTCAGTTTGTCTGTATTCCTTATTGATGTATGTGCTTAATGCTGGAAGATCTGTATTCCTAGTTTGCACGAAGATTCACTGAATTTTTGAAAGAAAGAAAATATATAATTACTAAACTATGTAACTGCCAACCATCTCTCTATATACTAAAACACTTGATGGTTTTCATCAGCTGGGGGGAAAAAAAGTGCTCAGACAGAAAAAACATAGCAACTCTTACTAAAAGCCTTCCATCTTAGTCAATCTGATCCTGTCTCTCACCATATCTAGTGCCAGAACTCCAGCGGGGTGTATGACATGCCTTGAGTGTAAGGGAACGTCATCTGTTACACTACAGCTCCCGCCAGTTTTGATTCCTGTAAAGGAAATTGTAGGAACCCAGGACTGGGAGGGAGAATATGGGTCATTAAACCTGGTCCCTGCAATTTTGGGCAATTCAGTGCAATGGATTTTCAGTCCAAAATACTTTCCTGCCCTTCTGTGCGTTACAAAACACTTTCCAATTTAAGAAGCTCAAGGCCTGTCTTAAAACACTGGAAGCCTCAAGTGTCTGTGGCACATACATGATCTTTGTGCTCACCCTTTGCTGGAGTTGGAAGCTGAGTGGGGTTTCTGTGTATCTCCTGCTGCAGAATTCTGGAGGATTCCCGAAGCCCTCATTACGCAGCAATGTATTTGTTACCATGGTCTTTCTAGGAAAAAGTGTGCATTTATCTCACGATGGTGCTGCTTACAGAGATGAAATCAAAGTCTATCAGCAGCATTGCGGAGGAGAAAACCTTTGTGTCTACAAAGGCAAGCTGTTGGAAGGAGGTAAGGATGAAGAGTCAAAGAGTTCATATTGATTCTGGCAACATTTTTTTTTTTTTTTTGCTAAAACGTTGATGTGATATGGAAATGATTTCAGCTGAGCTCAGTCAAGATCTATGCATCCAGGGATCTGCCTCCACACTGAATCTGGATCTACTGTTTTGTGATGGAAACTGAGGTTACAGTTACTTTTGCAAATTATAGTGGAAGAATTTAGAGAACTGATTGAACAAAATACTCTAGCTTAGATTAGTTTTGTGTTGAGATGTGTGGTTAATAGTCATTACGCTAATAAACTGTCCTTAAGTAGGGCTATGTGTGTCTGACTTACCATAACACATCGTAGAATCATAGAATTGTCTAGGTTGGAAGGGATCTTTAAGACCGTCAGTCCCTGTTGCTTGTTATCCAGAAGGAAAGGTACGTAGTGGGAGCCCAGTTCCCACCTCTTCCTCATGGGTGCGGTTCCATCACACCAGTAACAGGCGAATTGTGTTCTGGGAGCCTGGGAAGAGGAAATGGCGGGGAGATTTTCACTTATGAGGAAGAGCGATTCCACAGATCACACCCCTCAGTCCAGCTCACGGAACCCACCCTGTTTGTGTTTGCCTGTGGGGAGGTAGTGCAGAGACCCTTGCCTGTCCCCGGAGGCTGTGGGCATGCTGCAGTGTGCCCGTGGGTCTGCTTGGGGTGTTTGTCACAGCCCTGTCCCTTGGGTGTCCTTTGGGTGTGCTCCCGTTGTCCCGAGCCCCATTCACACCCGAGAGGGAACCTCCTCTCCATAATGTGCCTCCTGTAGGGCAAGTGGCAGAGTTAGTTTTTGGAGGTGGGGGCTCCAGTCTCTGCGGGGAGCACCCACACTGACCCTGTGCTATGGTCTGTTAGTGGGCATGGGGGTGTCCAGCTTGGATCTCCTGGGTCTAAAAGAGACAGGGCTGTTGAGTGGGGAGGAGGAGGAGTTTTACCAACTAATTAATACATCTGAGAACCAAAGAACCCCATCTCCAGGGCTGGGTGTTTTGTGGTGATGCAGAGATACAATTGCAATGGGCTGACAGCAACACATAACCTTTGTCTCTGAACCCTTTCCTCTCTGTCACTGCAGAGACCTTTCAGTTCGTCTCAAAGAGACACCACGGCTTCCCATTCAGCCTCACCTTTTTTCTCAACGGGATGCAAGTGGACAGGCTGAGCTGCTGCTGTGAGTACAAACACCAGAAGCGTTCCAGGCTGGGAGGCAGACACGGGTACTTCGGGTTCCTCAGTGTGGAGGGAGCATCTCCTTGCTACAGGTATGGAGACGAATACACTTTGCTCACAAGGACTTAGCAGCCCAGACTTTAGAGGGTTTATCACTTGTTTCCTCTTTATAAATCCTGCTGGCACTGCACAGCTCTGTAGAACCTTCAGTTGTCACCTTTAAGCGCAGACTGTTACTCTCCTTTGAGGAGGAATTGCATCCATATTTGTGGAGCACCTGGGGGTCTTAGGGGGCTTCTCCAAGTGAGTCACTGTCAGTCACCTTGTTGTCCAAGTGGCAATGCAGAGGCAGATGAGGACCTGCTTTTACTGCTGCTGATGAGCTGAATAGCTCACTGTGTCTCCTGCCCTTCTGTTGCTCACAGAAAGAAAAATGCGATACTTTCCAATTCTCCTTGGTTTTTTATAGGTGCATTATTGCAATGGGTCTGGACAAAAAGCCATCCCCTCCCAAGAGAAAGATGGAGGACCATGAGGAAAATCCTGTGGGTTCCTGGAGAAATGGAGAGCACAGTGAGCCAAATAAAAGCAGTGTTGAGCAGAAATCAAGCAAAGCTTCGTTGTTAGTCATCATACCAGGTCATGAAGCGAGTGTGGAAACTGTTGAGGATAAAATGGAGAACAAACAGAAGTACAGAAAAGAAGAAAAGGAAGAACTGTCTGATCGTGAGAGTGAAGATAGTCAGAAAGACACCAGTAAAAATGGTACAGTATTGCAAAACACACGCAGGGGATCGAAAATGGCAGAGGATGATTCTGGAGAAGGTGTGGGATTGTGGGCTTCCAACTTCACCTGGAGCATCCTCTCCTAGGACACCTCATGTGTGAGAAATGTGGCCATGCCTGTGTCTGGGCAATAAACCCAGTGGGTCTCCTTTCAGCCAAGCACCAGGGTGAGAGGGTTTTGCAAGAGCCAAGCAAGTGAGTAAGGAAGGTCTGAGAGGCTGAAACGGGAGCCTGAGGTGGGAAAGCAGGAGGAAAAGTAGGGGACAGTGAAGGGACAACAGTGGAGAAGGAGAATGGCAGTGGGGGAGGACAAGTAGAGCAGAAGGAAGAAATGGGGCTGGGTGTGTGTAGGGAGAGAGTGGGTCTGAGGAGAGCTCGTAGGGGAGACAGGACATGGGCACATGGGAATGGAGAGGAGATGGTGGCCTTAGGGGCAGGAGGTGGAAAAGGGGATGGAAGATGGGAGGAGCACACAGTGGCAAAATCTCAGCAAGATTCAGTGCCAGATGAACTATTTTGGTGTTTTCTCCTGTCTGGGGCTGGCAGGAGTGCGATGCTTTGTTCACCTAAGGCTCTTTCCAGCATGGTACCCTGGGCACTGCTTACCTGGTGCCTGCCCAAACCTCCAGCTTCCTCTCTTGTCTGAGACTTGTTCCCTCTTCTCCAGCTCTGCTCCACCTTTCCTGCCTTCTCTGCTCCGGCCCTGCTGGGGCCATCGTCCTCTCCCTTCACCGAACATTCCCACTGCCTGCTGTACCTGGCCCACCTTGTCCCTCCTGAGTCCCATCTTGTCCCTGTTGACAGAGATTTAAAAAGAGAGGCTGCCCTTGCTGGGAGTTTGCCCCAGAGGTGTTTCTTGTGGCAGGCAAAGATAATATTTGTGGTGTAAAACTGGCGTGTGGCAGCTCCAACTGCATGCTCAGAAGGTGCTCTGCTGGTGTCCCTGTGGGATGGGATGGGACAGAGAGCCCAGCCCCTGCCTTCACTCGCTCCTACTGTAACACCTCTTGCAGGGTAAGCCAAATTTAGAGAGAAATTTTAATTCCTACTTCCCATTCCTATTTTAATTTCCTAATTCTGCAGTGCTAGTGCTCAGCTTCCCCGTTAGTCCCTGTGGGTGAGTGTGATCGATCAAGCCTCCTGCCTGCCAGAAGCTGGGCACCTTTCTGACAGTTACTGAAGGAGGCCTCACTTCCGACAGCTCAGCTGGAATCTCAATTGATTTTTAATACAGAAACTAAATCTCCTTATTCCCTTAATTCCCATTGTCTGGGTAATTGTTTATTTGCCTAATTGGTTCTGCATCAGAAGCTCCTCATTTCTGTCCTTGGCGCTCTGTCACTTCAGTGCTTCAGAAGCCCTGACGGGAAGAAAAAGGGATGAGCAATAAAATCGGAGAGGTGAGGAGTTGTGGCCACGAGGGACGGCTGGTGTGTCAGTGGTGACAGCTCTCTGTCACTCTCTGGGTCTGCTGGCTCCCTGCGCAGCGAGGGCGGCAGCGGTGGGATGGCTGGGTTTGGGATGGAGATGGCCGAGGGCTGGTGCCTGGGGTGTCACCAGGCGCTGCCCTGGCTGGTGGGGAGGCTGGGTGACACACACGCATGAAGGCAGGTTGTCTGTCAGGAGTTACACTTGTCAGGCTGGTGGCCTGGGACGGGATCCAGACCTTGTTGATGTAGAAATGGTAACTCTGCCGTAAGCTTTGCTTGTCCCAGGGTCTCCCCCGGGAGCTGGAGGAGCGCGCTGAGCGCTGAGCCGTGCCATAACATACTCTTCCTCCCCAGCGCCCCTTGGCTGGATTTCGTTAATTCATTTACTTTGTAAACCACTTCTTTGCTAATTAGCCATGTCAATCCACACCTTTCTTACTTTGCGCTACAATATATTACCTTTCTCCAGCTTTCTCTGTTGTATTTTTTTTCATCGCAACAAGTTTTTCTCCTGTAACAAGAGACTGCCTTGCATTTTATTTCTGAGTTTGCCCAGCTCTTAACTTTTCCAGTCCTTTCAGTGGCTAATGATTTTCTTTGTTTTGTTTTTAATGTATCAATCATACTTGATGCATCATTCAGTAGCTTTACTACATTTTTGCTGCTCTATCTATGAAAAACATGAGACTTTTGTACAATAATGTGCTCTTATGATTCCTGTCTGTGGTCTTAGATTCTCTCGTGTCTTTAAAAAGACTGAGCAAATGCCAAGGCAAAAGGAGATTAATGAAGTTAACCTCTTTCTGCTTCAAAAGAACTTTATTAGTTGTGAATTCTGTTTCCTGTCTCACAGTATGATTCTTTTATTTAGAGTATGATGAAGATTTTGAGGCAGATGAAGAAGTTAATGAAGTGGGACAGACTGGTGATCAAATGAATGGAATGTCAAAGTCATCCTCAGATGATAAACTTCATAATTTAGACTATGAAAATGAGAGTAAAACCTCATCCCAGAAAGCACTGCAGGCCTCTGACAGTGAGAAGGAGCAAAGCGATGGATATTCCGACAGCAACTCCGAGGATGATAAACGAGGTGGGTGGGTTTCGTCAGGAGGCCTAGGGAGGTTGACCTGGTGCATGTTTTACCTTTTGTGTGTCTCCCATCCGTATGTTGAGGCTGCACAGGAAAACCCATTCAGTTCCTACCGAGTTGATAAAAGATAGCTGTTTTGTCTGTCGTTAATTCCACCCACGTGTGCCAGCTCCCAGCGGGCTCTGCTGGACCGTTCAGGCGCAGAAATGGAGATGGAGCCGGCCGGCAAATGAGCTGCAAGGGCTCAGGGCAGGTCAGCACTTGGTGCCAGCGGTCACTGAAGTCCCTGGAGCTGTGACCACTGGCACCTGCTGAGTGTATGGGCTTTTATCTGAGACGTCACCAGGAGACCCAACGTACCACCTTGTGTTTCAGAAGTGCTGTCTGTAGCACCCCCGGCTGGTCCCCAGCTGAGCTTTGTCTCCTGGTGTGTCACCAGCTCTGCCCTGGCCAGGAGGACGCGCCGTCGGCTCAGCTGTCCCCTGTCCCCACCGCAGTGGGAGCCAGCGAGGGTCCGTGTCCAAGTCTGGCTGAGAGCGAGTGAGGGTTAGGGTCAGGAAGGTGGTCTGTGGTTCTTGATGGAAACATAGCTACAAAAAAGCGTGCTGAAAGATTAAACTGTTTTAGAATAGCTTTTTGTAGAATAAGTAGCGCTTTCTGCCATTCAGTTTTTGTGTCAGTGCTTTCCATGTCTAGTGTTGGAACTATTGGGCTCCACGCAGCCCCGGCCGTGCATGGTCACAAATCACCCCACAGAGACCCTGCAGGCCATCTCTCCTCTGTCAGATGAGGGTGGGATCACGCTCCAGGGGCGGTGGGTGAGGCAGAAGGGAGCTGCCTCTCCCCTCTGGCACAGCATTTGAGTCTCTAACATTTCTCCTCCGTGGCTCTGTTAGATCCTGACCTGACCTACGTGCCTCTCGCTGGTCATCATGTACCAGGGTTTCTCCATTTGCTGCTGTTTTAGAATTAATTACTTTATCTTCCCTACATCTGACAGTCATATTGTGCAAACTGCTTTTCAAGTCAATTGGAAGCATTACTGTCACATTTGTATTTCTAGGTGAACTAAATAAAGGTAATACAGCTGTTTGTGAAAGGGTTGCAGCTGCAAGAAAGATCCAGTCATTTTACAGAAAGTATAAAACCCAACAGAAATTCAAATCAGGTTTGGAACACCCTTGCTTATAAAATCATTGCAGTGATCAAAAAGAATCTTTAATTTTTGTTTTCTCATGATAATCAGAAATAGCTTGTGATTCATGAACAATCAGTACACTTAAGCATTCTTTTCTGCTTGTCAGTGCATGGCATTACACACTTTATTGTGACTTTAATCCTAGAATCATCTAGGTTGGAAGGGACCTTAAAGATCATCTAGTCCAACCATCAACCTAACTCTGACAACAAAATAAATAAGAAATAAGAAATAAAAATCACTAAACCATATTCCTGAGGACCACGTCAACCCGTCTTTTGAACACCTCCAGGGATGGTGCCTCAACCACTTCCCTGGGCAGCCCATTCCAATGCTGGATAACCCTTTTGGTGAAGAAATGTTTCCTGATATCCAATCTAAACCTCCCCTGGCGCAACTTGAGGCCATTTCCCCTTGTCCTATCGGCTGCTCCTCAGGCGCCGGCAGCGTGTGGTGACAAGGGATGCTGTGGGTGCAAGGGGGAAGGAAGGGGTGCCTGGAAGGGCCTCCACTGCTCCCTCTGCGTTAAGGCCTTCGTTAAGGACCACCCTTATTCATCTTTGTACTGGGATGTAATAGCGCTGGTTTTGTAATACATTGCGGATTAAAGGGGTAATTTAAAATACAATAAAAAATTGCAGTGAGCCTTCCTCAGCTCCACAGAGGAAGAAGAGGGGTAGAGGCTGCAGGAAGACCATGGCTGCGGGAGGAAATATTGTGGCACAGATTTGGCTCCGGTGGCTGTTCAGGTCCAAATTCTACCTCTGGCCTTTGGCTGGCAGGAGACGCCCAGGAAAAATATCAGAAAAGGGCAAGAATGCTGTGCTGCTTCCCCAGTGTGTCCTCCCACCCCTGTAATTAGCTGGTGCCAAGGGTGGTCCCTGCTACTTATTAGGCCTAATTGGATTTTTCTTCCTTGTGTTTGACTAATGTCTTCTTGAACCCATGTCAACTCTGGACACCAGCAATGCTGTGTAGCAGCAACCTCTTCTGTTTGCCTAAATGTTAGATGAAGAATTATTGCTTTTTTTCTCCCTCCTCCCTCAAATTTTCCATTTATGAATTTAGTGTGATGGTCCCTGTATGTTTTTTCAGAGGAGACAGTGAACTTCATCTCCAGTTCAGTTTGAATGGTTTGCACATGATTTCGGAGACCTTTTCGTATTCACTGAGATAACAGGAGCGCAGAAAAGGACTGTTGCTATGGTTGAAATCCTTTGTCAAATGGGGCTCAAGAAACTACTCTAAACCCCTGTCTGAGTCACATTTAGAGGTGCTTTTGGAGGTGTATTTCTGTGTGATAGATGGGGCTAATCTGGTTCATTTCCATTAACAAAAAAAAATATCTTAAATGGCTTTGATTTTAACACTTTGATACCTCTGGGCAATGTTCTATTGCACTTACTGGGATTTTGCCATGATACCTCAGATGGTGTAATTCAGAGAATGATCGCAGATGGGCCAGTGAATGCAGGTGTTTTGGTGACAAATACTGAAACAAAATTCTGTTTGCTATTTCTAGATGGGAGGGCTGCACACTCTGTCTCATCCATCAGCACTCAGTACAGCAGTGACAATGACTCGGATGCTGAAACGATGGAAGACGATGTTAAGGGCAAAGAGGACCATAACATCAAAACGGCATCTGATGATGCAGAACATGCACAATATGGAAATGAGAGCAGGGAGAATAAACTGCTCAGAATGGAGGAAAATCAGGAAACTTTTACACTGGAAAAGGAAGGAATAGATGAAGCAGAAAAGGCAGAAGCAGAAGATCTAACAGTAAGGGAAGATACTGGAATTTTTGATGAAAATATAATGGCAATAGAGCAGCAAAGTCCTGAAGTTCCTGGGGAACTCAAACAGGCTGGGTCAGGAGAAGGTGACATCAGGGAAGACGGGGAGAAGAATGCGAGTGCCAGGAGGGATGACGGGAAGGAAAGTCTTCTAGTGCCTTTGGAAAGCAATGTGATGCAAGGGGAAGACAGCAATGAAGGATCTCCTCGGGGTGACGGTGAAGGTGGTGAGTACAGTCCCCCTGTAGAGCTGTGGGTGGCCAGTTCCTGCAAGCGTGGCTGCCTTTGCCGTTGCCCTGGGCCACGGTGCAGCACGGGGGGTGCAGCTGCGGGGCTGTTCTCAGGCTGCTGGAGCCCCCTGTGCTGCCGTGAGCTGAGCAACCACCCACAGTGTCACCCTGCTTTATTGTTCCCGTTCCAGTGTTTCCAGGAAAAGGCTTTGGCTGTTCCTTTTTACTCCAGTAGTTTGGTTTCATGTATCATGCAATTATTATAAAATCCAAACGCGGTTTATTACTATGGGATACCCTGGGGGACTCTGTTTGTAATGTCAAAAGACTAGGTTAAAAAAGAACACCAAAAATCACCGTAGGAATCGTGGTGTGGCAGATGAAGATCACAACTGTCAGTTGGTCCGTGCTTGTGTTGCTTCACTCTGTCGTGGCTTCCTTGGCAAGGTACAAATCAGTCAGTTGTGGACACCTCATTTTTGCTGTTGATGAAATGGGCATCTTGCAGTTTCAACTTTATCTTTATGGGTAAAGGGCAATTAATAAAAGGCTGGCCACATGAAGAAGGCTTTGCGTTATTCTATCCGGGGAATGGGAAAAATGTAAGCCCTTGCTTTGCAACATCATCCAGGTGACAGGGGCAGTGTTAGATCAGGCACTGTAGGAGAACAGTAGTCTGCACGGTGCTGGTGTAAAGGACAGACACAAGCCATGGTAGATTAAATTCCCAGCTGCCCTTCTGTATGCTGGATTTGCAGTGGAACGTGGAGTGGTTTTCCTTTATTTTGATAGAAGTTTCTGGTTCTGTTTCTATGGCTTTCTGTTCACTGCAGTGCACCTATCTAAGATAGCAGTCTCTGGAAGGAACAATTTGAACACTGGCGCTGAATGCTTTGGGGGTCTGTTGCTGCTGGGTTACTTTGACTTGTCTTGTGCATTGCTGTCGCTTTGTTATGCCTTCAGAACGGAGACAGCAAAGACAGTAACATCATTCATCGAATGATGCTGAAGCCTTCGAAGATGTTTGCTTCCGGAACGCCTCTCTTCACTTGTGTGAAAGAAACTTTGATTTAAGCACCTTTGCCACCAGGCTCAGATGAGTTGAGTAAGGACTACCGAAGAAAGAACTTTAAAACCTAGAGGACAGAACATTATGCTGCAACAAAACCCAAGGAAAGATCAATGGAGAGTGTCAAGCTGGTGATCTGGTACTGGGTTGGCTTCAGACAATGGTGATGGTTTTTATCAGCACAAATTCCCGTATGCTCACATTCAACACACAGGGTTTCATGGCTGTGGGTTTGAAGAGAGATCCTCTATCAAATGTAGATAAACAGTCCAAATGTTACGTTAAGGTAACAGCGTTTACTTCTTAGTCAAGTCCTTTATCATCTCTGCTGCCTGGAGGCTACCTGAGGTTCAGGGACTGTGCAGATTAACGAAGGACAAGAAAAATGATGGAATCATAAAAATTACAGATGGGAACCACTTCCTAAATTGCATACAGATTTTTCCCCGTCTACATGGGGGTTGTAAATTTTATAGCAAGTAAAAAATTGCCAAGAAACTGTGTGTAGAACAATGAAAGAAAAAGATAATGCCCTTTTTGAGATATGATGAACATGCTGAAGAAATAAGGTGGGGTAACAAAGGTCATGTGAATCTTAGCTTCTTATGGGCACTTAGCACAGCTGCTGCTGTGATAAAGATTCTAATTCAGAAACTGAAGGATGTCTACAGTCTTAAAAGAAATGCCAGATGGTTACAGCTCCTGCTACTCCAGCCCTCCAAAAGGCTGAGGGCTAAAAGCCTCTGGAGATGCTCAGAGGGCTGAAGGATCTCGGTCCTTTATTGTGACTGCAGTTGGTTCTCAGTCCGTTCTTGGCCTTCCCTGGTGTTTTCACATGAGCTTCTCAGTGGGGCTGGTCATTCTTACCAGCCACCCAGCCCGCGTTTGGATGAGACTGGGATGGCACCGATCTGGTTCTGCCCCGGTGACTCCTCATCACACTCGGCTCGCGACAGGATTTCTCCTGACCAGTGCTGCCAGTAACAGTGCAGAACTAACTTACCAGAGAAAATCGTATCTGCTGGAGGAAGCCAAAGGTGGAGAGCACTCCTCTGGGGTTGCTCAGTTGCCGCTGAGCCTGGGCAGATGACAGCCGGTGGTGCGAGAGGACCTGTCAGAATGGGGATGCCTGGGATGGGCTCCTGCTGCGCCTTGTCTGGTCTTGCTGTGCTCGCTGTGACAAGGAGGTGCTATTGATCCCGAGGGAGAAGTGCTGTGAGCAGTGTTTGTCGTCCTCCCCTGGGCTCTGTGTTTTGATGGACTGTCAATTCCCTTTTGTCAGCTGCAGGGCAGGCGGTAAGCTGCAGAGAACGGGGCTGCCAGAGAGTGGGACCTCGGGCCCCTCATCAGACCGAGCGGATGCAGTGCAGCCAGCAGAGCACTGGGCATTTCAGCAGCCCAAGGAAGGACGTGCTGCCCCTGCCTCTGCGGGAGGCAGCCCAGGGATGTCCTGCAGCAGAAGGTTCCTGTCTTCTCTGCAGAGCTGAGGCGCCCGAATGATTCACGCCACCTCTGCCCTGTTTGCAGAGACTTTGTCAAGACCTGGGGCCCAGGAGGAACCTTATAAATGCTCTGCTGGGACCTTCCCTGCTCTACTTCCATGGTTCCTTGCAGAGCAGATCTTAGTGCTTCATCCAGGTGAAATGTGGCAGCAGGGGGTGAAGCCACCACTGCCCCTTAGGACACACGGCAGAGGCGAAAGGGCATTCAGGCTGAGCAGGGACTTCTGTACGACAGATGAAATGGCATTTTAGAAAGTTCCTCACATTTCTGCTCAGAGCTGTGTGGGTGCAGGGTGCTGATGGGGTAGGAAGGATGGGGGAAAGCAAAAAGTAGGAGGAATCACAGGAGGAAGGAGAAGAAATAATAAAAACAAAAGTGAAAAAAAAAAGAAGGAAAATAACATATACAAGGGTGAGTAGAAAGGCAGAATCAACAGCATAGAAAAAAGCAGCCTCAGAGGAAAAAGGTGGGAGAGCAGAGGGAGTGCACTGGTGAGAGAGGAGCAGGGATTTGGGAAGGGAAGAGTCCAAGGCTGTTGCAGGGACCACAGTGTCAAGTCTTCGCCTCACTGCGAGCGAGGGGAACCAACCCCTCTCCCACTCCCGGGCCTTTCAGTACCCTGACTGACTGAAGCAGCAGGCAGGTTAAATCCCATACACACATGTATAAAAAAAAATCAGTCTCATAAGAATTGATAGTCATTTTTCTTAATAAATTGCTGGAGGGAGCATCCTGCCACATGTGAGTACGTGCGCCCTGAGTACAGGGTGCCCAGAAGGGACAGCGATCCACAGAAGACCTGTACAAATGCTTTGACAGTATTTCGGTGGGTTAGGTGGGCAATTCAGATGGGAGCAGGGGTGACTCTTACTGTGCTTATCTTTATGCAACTGATTTTCTCCTGGCAGAGCTCGTAGTAACTGCAGATGTGCCCGATGGGTCAGCCCAGGGCACATCTCCACAGCAGCCTGCGTCTCACAGTGGCAAGAGAAGATGCTCTTGTTCTTGTTTTCGAATGTCACTCATTTCATAGTTCTCCCTCTCTATCTGCTGTATAATAGCTCTTAGAAAAAAATGCCTGCCCAGTCCTTTTGTCTCCCGTTGGACGTGGGTCCTGTGGACTCTGAAGTCCGCGAGTTCGTCTGTGTTTGAACCTGCTGATGCTGCCGTCCCCCCCAGCTCCTGTCACAGCAGGGTCACTGCCTCTGTCCCCTCCAGGCTTTATGAAGCCCAATATTTTGGGTGCCGTTATTCCATGCCCTATTGCAGAGTGGCCCAAAGTCAGCCAGTTCCTGAGTGTAGAAGCATTAGCTTTTTACTCATGGCTCCTTATTTTTATTTTCAGAGAAACTGAATTGAGGTGTTGGTTGAAAGTCAAGATGTGACATTGTGTAGCACCTCTTTATCTAGGCTGTGAGTCAAGATTCAGCCAGGAACATGTTGAGTGGTTTGTTGTGGCGATTGGTTTCCGTCTCTTTATTTTTGTAATTGGATCCAAGTCAGGATTCAGATCTTTTTTCTCGCTGGCTGAAACTCTGCTCCTCTACTCTCAGACAAAATGCTTGGTCTAAATAAAATGGCATAGAAAGGGAATGACCTGGGAAGGTCATTGGTGAAGATGTTGAAAAGTGTCCACGCTCTCACTGAGTCTTGACATAGAACTTGTCTGTGGAGGTTCAGAGACTGAAACTTGGACCAAGTGTCTCTGCAGCACTTCCACTGCTCAGGTGAAGGTGACAGTGTACTGCTCTGTGTCGTGGACAGCAATAGGATAGAGAAATGCTGTGGTTGTCTCCCTTATGATCTGGAAGTTCTGCTTGACATCAGTATTGAGTACAAGCAATTGGCTGAGCTACTCCCTTTCGGTCAAAGCCTGGATTGTCCCAAGCTGCAGAGGAGCAGTGTGAAATGTGTCACCACTGGCACCATCCAGGCAGCAACAGGGGTTACTGGGGGTCTCACACTGACATAGCCCAAACGGAAGGTGTTTCAGAGGTGTCCCTGATGGTGGTTCCTCCTGGACGCAGTACGTGGGCAGCAGAGGGCATTCACAGAAAAACCAAGTGTGAGGCTGGACTTTATGCTGTCAGTCCATACTGGTGGTGAACTGGCAAGCTCTTTGTGTGAATGACTAAGCCCATATCTGCAACAGAAAAGGAAATGTATAGACAATGGGTGAAACTTGAGGGGAGAAGCCTGGGTTGCTGGAGGGAAGGGCTCTCAGGGGAGATGCTGACAGGGCTGGACTCTGTATGGAGCTGCAACGCTGCTTGTGAAGAAGTTGTTTAGTATTACTGGAGCGAAAGACTTTCATGTAATCATCCAGTGAGTCATAAAGCAAAATGGAAGTGACAGCACAACCTTAACAATAGTGTCAAATGTATGACTTGAATATGAAGCATCTCAATCACTGCGTTTACAGAGCAGAAAATACTTCCCCACTTATTGATAGAACCGCACAGGTCTCCAGTCACTTATGTCAGCGTGGGGAATTGAGGAATCATCACAACTCTAGTTGGGAGCTTAATGTAGATTTATTTTTTTTTTTAAGATATTCACAGAACAATAGCAATTTAATGTCTATAAAACAATGTTGTTGCTTGTGGCTTGGACCCCCCTCAGACTGGCTGACAACAGCAACCTCACTGTTTTGTGAAAATGTGGAAGACTGCAGCTCTGCTCTGATAGATGCCTCTGCATGAATTTTCCCTTAGATTTTTAATGGTTGTCTCCATTTGGTTTTAATCTACTTTAAAAAGTTATTGTTGGTGAAGATTTACATGGTAACTATTGGGTCTGCCCTAACATTTAAAGTTCTAAACCGGGCTGAGGTAGCTGGATGACTTCTACTCCCCTTTTCGCTTTTTAATGGTTTCTCTTTATTGCTGCCTCTTTTGTAACTTCGTGATAGGTTCTGAATATTGCAAAGCAGTCCAGGAGGAAACAGCAATGGCAACTGGAAGTGATCATTATGTGAATTCTCAGCCTGAACCTGGCGATTCCGGTGCAGACGAGGGAGAGGAGAACATAACAAGTACAGAGCGCGGTGCCAGTGAAGGTGAGGTTGGCCATTGATCGGGGACATGGGTTAAATCTTCTTCATCTGAAGTCTTTGTATAGAACTGTTTGCCCTTTCTTATCTAGGCTATCAAACCCTCCTCGTGCTCTTTTCTTTCCTAATTTGTATAAAATCAGGTGATGACTAGCTGGCTTCTGTAGTCATGCGTAATTAGTGCTTTTTTGGCAGTTATAATGGTCCTAGGTAAAGAATCCAGGCCATGAAAGAACTGGCTGCCAGGCAAGAAAATAGCTGTGGAAAGCAGAAATGTTGTGGGTTTCCCTTTGTTTCCAGGAAACATGAGGCCTTCCTGGGGAAACGCAGTGTCAAGACAGGATGGAGCTGAGGGATGAGGAATGGAGTTGAGCTGCAGAGGTGGTCTCCATCTGTCCCCTCTTTGTCTCCCAAACTCACCTCCCTCTTAGCACTTGGCATAATTGGCAGTGAGGGAATTTCAGCTTGGTCTTGGTTCCCTCCAAGAGTGTTTCTGGTCCTCGCAGCCCCAGCAGCTCGTTGCTGGGGACTTGGTCTGCCTGGCACAGAGCCTTGCACGTTGTACAGGGGTACTGAAGCCACCATCCTGCTGCAGCAAGGAGCTGTGGTCACTCTAAATGTTAAGATTCTGCTGCGAAGGAGCAATGACTCTGAAAAGAGAAGAAAATCATAGGTTAAAACTGATTTCAGACTGTTGCTCTTACATTTGCTTCTTCCATCCTCAGAGTCTAACAGCTGCCAGGAACAGGTCACATATCTTGTTTTTAAGTTGCTAGTTGTGCACTGTCTTTAGCACATTAATCCGGGTGTTCTATGTTTCACTGGTCAGCTGGGAGCCTTTTGATCTTCTTCCTCTAGGTAGTCTCAGAACATAGTCTTTTAAGGTTTGTTGTCTTTCATCCAGAAGGTGTATACAGGAGGCTGGAGGTTCCTTCTCATCTCCAGTCTGTCAGTAATTGCCTTTTTCTGAATAATTCTTTCTCAGATGAGTGATAAACAGTGGGAGATGATCTGGGGCAGGACAGCCTTTGCCCAGTGTGAGAAAGGGTGGCTTGGGCAAGACATTGTTCCTTGTGTCTTTCAGTGGCACAAACCTTCTCATTTTCTCAAGAAAAGGAACCCGCCACGTTGGTACCAAAGGCTGGTGTAGCAGCACTGAATCCGGGGAGGGCTTTGCCCTTAAATTCCCAGGGGACAGGAATTGACCCCGTGTTATTCCCCCGGTGGAATCACAGGCTCCACGGGAAGCAATTACCCATCTCACATGAACAGCTGAGTATTCTTCCTGTGTGTGCATATTTTACATGAGCAACTTACCACCTATTTCTGAATTTTTGACTGTTATTGTAAAGCTCATGGCTCTGACACACGCCCGAGCTCGCTGCAGGGCGGGCGAGGGAAGGAGGGAGATGGGTCAGGGCAGGCAGGACCAGAGCTGAAGCTGGTCGTGCATCGACATTTTTGCTTAAATGAGTGATGCCAGATGGCAGAAGGGCAGCACTAGAAAGGAGTCGGAGCACAGGTACGTGATGAGAAGCAGCACAGCGAGTTTTCCTCTCGTCACCGTGCTGATGTCCCTGCATTGCTTGGGAGAGAAGGCGTCCTTAATAATAAACCCGTAGAACAGCCTTAACGCTAACACCATTCTCGATAAAACTAATGTTTTGATTATTTTTTAATAGCACCAGATGGAGATTTCTTGGCAGAAGGAACAAGACCACTTGATGTACAGAAGGCAGCAGAACAAGTGGTAGGAGAAGGGCAGATGGTAGGGGAGAGAGAAGCTCTTGAGAAGGAAGGTTTTGTTGCTGAGAGAGGCGATGCTCACACCGAAGAGGCAGGAGAAGACGTGGCACGGGCGGGAGACTCACTGCCCGAGGAAGACACGGTGGCTGTGCTGCAGGTGGAGGAACCCACACCTCAGGAGAGCACCATGGCAGGAGAGGATCCCAGAGGAAGAGGGACAGGGATGAGAACGGAGCCTGGGGCAGCAGTGTCACCCGGGGAGCAGGAGGAGGGGACGGAGAGCGAGGCAGCACTGGGAGAGCAGGTCCCTGGGGCAGAGGAGCCGACAGCGACACTGCTGGGCAAGGAGGAGGATGGAGTGGTGGCCCAGGGGCAGGAGGTGGCCGGGGAGGTCCCGGGGGCAGAGGAGGCTGTGGAGGAGGGCTCGGGGACAGAGGAGGCTGTGGAGGAGGGCTCGGGGACAGAGGAGGCTGTGGAGGAGGTCCCAGGGGCAGAGGAGGCTGTGGAGGAGGGCTCGGGGACAGAGGAGGCTGCAGGAGCCCCAGGGCCAGCAGTGAAGGAGGGGGTGGGGGGGTCAGAGGGGACCATGGAGGAGGGAGGTTTTTCAGGGAAGGACGTGGTGGCGGGTGCTGTGTCTGAGGGAGAGGAGGCTGCGGGGGATGCCAGCGTGGCAGGGGAAGGGATTGCTGGGGTTGTTGGCCCTGCAGGAGAGGAGCCTGTAGAGAAAGGTGTTTCTGGAGAGGCAGAGAGTGTGGAAAAGCCCGGGGCTCTCCTGGAAACATTAGGGGATATGAATGTCTGCACAGGAGAAGCGATGGTTGGAGGCGAAGACTTTGTAAAGCCAAGTGAGTTTTCCCAGCTGAAAGCATCAGGGGAAGAGCAGATGGAGGTGGGGGAAGCTGCCATCAGAGCAGCAGCCTCTGAGACCAGCAAGGCATCAGAGGCAGGAGGGGGCTCTGTCCTGGGAGCAGAGGATGCAGTGCAGGAGACCGTGGAGGCTGGGGGGGGTCCCGTGTTGGAAGTAGCACCTGGATTAGAGGCACCGGTGGATGTTGAAGGGGATCCCATAAGTGAAGGGTCATCGCAGTTGGAGGAGACCACAGCAGCAGAGGAGGAGGGCTCAGCAGGAGCGCTTTCGAGTGGAACCCCATCTCCAGGCAGCAGAGCAGAGACAGAGGGTGCAATGGAAGGAAAACCCGATGGGGGGGCGCTGGGAGAGTCTGCAGGGACAGGCAGAGCAGAGCCAGGAGGTGGAGGGGAGGGTCCAAGGGAGGTGACAGCTGGGATGGAGGGATCGCTGGAGTGTGCTGGAGAGAGAGGGAGGGAAAGGGCTCCTGGTGAGGCCTTGGATGAAGCAGTGCTGGCCCCAGTGCTGTGTGTGGGCCGGGGTGGGGAGGCCGGGCTGGTGGCCATTGCGGTGGTGGGCGGCCAGGCAGGGCCAGGGGCTCATGCTGAGGGAGAGGCAGGGGAGCCAGCAGTGGCTGGGGTGTCCCCCAGGCACAGAGAACTGTGTGGAGAGGTGTCCCTCGGGGAGCAGCCGGAGTCAGACCCCCCCCCCAGCACCCCCATATGGGGCTATGCAGCGGCGGAGCCGAGGGGCAAAGGGTCTGCAGGATGCCAGGGGCCGTGCCAGGGCAACCAGCCGCAGCTGGTGGCTCTCAGGACAGGGACAGCAGGGGACAAGAACGGGCCCCAGGAGGGGACAGGGCAGGAGGGAGTGAGAGCCGAGGGGGGACAGCCAGGCCCCTGCGGGAACACCGGAGAGAGAGAGGAGGGGGGTGTCTGGGGGGGCTCACAGGGAGCCCCAGGGCTCGGGGAGCAGAGGAAGGACGGTCCCACCGGAGGGAGCGCAGCTGCCCCCAGAGCCGCCGGCGTGGGCGAGAGGAGCCGTGGTCCCCATGGGGTGAGTCCTGCGTGGGTCGGCCGCTGTCCCCCGCGCCCCTTCGGGTCCCCAGTGGGGTCCCCGCCAGGGACAGAGGATGCACCGCTTCCTCCCGCTTCTTACACCTTCCTCAAGTATCTGCTGCTGGTAGCTGGGGCGGGGGATGATTAAATCCTTCTGCCTTCTCTCCTGTTCCCAAAATCTCCTTGTAAACCTCTTTGCTGCTGGCTATCGCAGCCCCCCGTCCCCTCGCACCCAGTGACCCACTCCTCTGCCCAGCACCGGTGGCAGCGGGTGACGGTCTGGGTCGGTGGCAGCGTCCCCTTCTCCAGTGACACTGGCATCTGCTTGTAGGAAACCTGTTACAGCTGTACCTCAGCAGCTCAAAGTTTAGCACGTTTTCTCTAAAGCTAACGTTTCTCTCATTGTTTCATAGGACGTTGTAAACCCAGACACAGTTGTTGTGCCTTTGGTACAGCCCCAGGATGGGGAAGAAACTCTCCTCTGAGCCTTTCCTGCGGCTCCTTCCGTGCTGGGTCCAGCAACATTTCCACAAATGGCTGTCGATTTGTGCCGGTTGGGACTGTCACTCCTCCTTTGATTTACTCCACGGGTACCACAACCATCTGTCATGTTTCACTGCAGCAGCTTCTCGGTGTGCAGCAGACAACTGAAATAAACCTGTATGTGCCAGCCCAGGGAACAGCGCTCCTCCCTAATTGTGAAGACAGTAATCACGAGGATTGTTCCACTGCTGTCATGCTTGTTTTTCCCAAAACACGGAAAAATGTTGGACTGGGTGAACCTCCCCTCAGCACCGTGTGCTTCTCTGGGGGAGGGAGGGGGCGGAGGGTGGGTGTGCCTGTTTCTGAGGACAAGGAGTGTGTCTGCACAGGGTGCCCCTATCGGCGCCTGTCTGTGTCCGTGTCCCCACTGCGTTTTCTGGCGGGTGGTTGTCCCTTGGCAGCGGCCACGGCTGTGTCTGCACGGGGCTCTGGGCACATTGATCCTTTGGTTCTGATGGGAGCACCTGGGGGGCTCAGCAGTGGGTCCCGAGGGGCAGGGTGGCCTCGCAGAGGGGTTTTGGCAGGGGGCCACCTCCCCCCGTTACAGGCAGGAGACCACCCCCCCACTGGCTGCAGGAGCTCAGGGTGGGGGCTTCTCCTCGGGGAGCCAGAATGGTCACCGGCCACACTTCAGGGCGTTTGTGGGACTCTGAAATGTTGTTGAAAGTCACTAAATCAGAACAATTCTAACGTGTAGTTGTAAATGAACAAATCCTGGCCTTTTGCTGGCATCAGTCATGGCTGCAGGAGGGGTGGGGGGTGTGAGCCCCTCCCAGCCTGGTGCTGGCTGTGGATCCCCCTGCCGGAGTGTCCCCTCACAGCTTGGCGTCACCACTGTGGGTACCCCTACTGGAGTGTCCCCTCGCAGCTCGGGGGCACCTCCATGGGACCCCCAGGGGCTCCCGAGACCCTGCCGGGCCGGGGCTGGTCACGCAGCATCGCTGGGTGGGACGCAGGGCGCTCTGCCCCAGCACCGGGCTGTGACTGCTGCCAGAGCCGGGAATGGAACTGGAACCAGCAGGAGTTAGACTGGATTGTCACTGCAAGTCACTTAGGAAGATGGAGGGGACAGAGGTAAAGGTACTTGTGCTCAAGTGATTCCTGTTTGTTCCCTGCTCTACTAAAGGCCGTTGCAGACGTATTTCCAGTCCGGATACTGGGAAGTGCTTCAAAAGAGAATAGTAGACAAAACCCCCCAATAATAGCTTTACAGGCCTCAGCAGTTTAAATGAAAGCGTTGCATCAACTGGTCCTGAGTGGTGTGGTGGAAATGTTTATTCTGTGCAAGATATGCAATGTTTGCTAAAAAGCACACGTTTGACTTTTGACCACTCAGCAATGGTCTTTTCACTTTAACCAGGGAATGTCCGTAATGTCAGAAGTGGCTTATTCTTTGGGACAAGGCATTTTCAGTGTTGTTCAATATAAAAAAAGTGCAGTAAATAGATAATCAGTGTTTCCATGCTCTACAGCTGAATACACCTTGGGTGTGAAGTGTTTAGAATTTAAATTCAACACTAAGGACCTTCTCCGGAGGTTTGGTTTTTGTGTGTCCGTGCACACCCGCACAGTTACAGGGTCTGTAAAAGCCTTGTCCCGCTCTGTGTGGCTCCTTAAATCTTTGCAAATGCTGTCATTGTAAGAATAACACTTGCCAATCGAGCGTGGCCGCCTCGTCAGTGTTCATCTCTGCTGCCTGACGGGCGGGTGGTGGGTTGAGTGTTTGTGCTGCTGGGACTCTGTGGCACAGACGCCCGTGTGAAGGAGGTGCCCGTGGCTGCACCAAAGCCGTTTGTGGGGTGGCACCTCCAGGGTGAGAGGTGAGGGGGGCAGAGGGGGAGGGCAGGGTGTGCCTGGCGGGGGGTCAGGGTTAACCCAAGGCTGTGCTCGGGCAGGTCACGGACCACTCCAGCTTCTCTGGCAGCGTGGAGGGAGGGCTCTTCCCGTGCGGGTGGAAGGTCCCTTGAGTGAAATGCGGCATTTGGAGGGTGCGGGAGAGGATTCCGGGGCAGCGGGAGTTGGTGGCAGCAGCAGAGGACACTCAGCTAGAGCCCCTTCAGCCCTTTGGAAAAGGCAGCAGGGGCTGGTGACCGAGAGGAGCCGAACTCCAGGGAGCTCTCGGGCTGCAGGGGACCTGGGGCAGCGGGTAAGTCCCAGCTGAACAAGGTGGCAGCGATCGTAAGGAGCTGGAAAGCTGACAATTCATTATTTAAAATAGTTAAAATATTTATAAATGGCACCTGTGCCTATGATTTTAACAATTAGGGAAATGAATCCTTTGGCTCATACAAGGTCTTGTATTTCTCTAAAAGCCCCACACTTCAAATACTCTGGTTTTATATAGTGACTGAAAAAAAAATATTCAAATTTCCCAAGAACACTGCATAATTTCTGATAATAATCTCATACCATGTTGATGAGATCAAGTGCTCTCTCACTCTTCTCTCCAACAGGATGGACGCAGGGAGGTTTATCTGTGGTGAGGAATCAGCCCTCGCCCCCCGGCAGCCCCCCCGATGTGCTGACACGTCCTCATTTCGCAGGTTGGCACAACACGGCCGTGGTGCCACCTGAGCCTGGGACACTGTGGGGCTCGTCACCCTCTGGGGCCTTCAGGGCAACTGGTTTCTAAAGGGGTCAGAGGACTTGAACCAGATACAGAATTGAGTTGAATTTGGCAATTTCAGCTTCAGAGAACTGCTTGACTCCGTTCCTCCCCCCCCCCCTTACTGCTGCTGGTGCGGCTGTTAAAGATGTACCATTTCTGTATTTTTCAAAACACACCTGCAGTCTGAGCAGGTGGAATTTTGGTAAGAAGCAAAACCATTAAAATTGATAATTTTATGGTTTTGGAAATGCTGCCCGTGGCAATTTCTGCTCTCCTACCCATCGCCAGCTAGTAATTAGCTGCAAAGTGAAAAAAACGTAGGTGGCACTTAGAGAAAAACAAGATGTGCACCAAAAAAAAAAAAGGAGACTAATTATTAAACTGAACATATGTGAGGAAAGCAAACTATCGAAGTGTTGCCACTGGCAAAACTCATTTTTGGCTCATCATGAAGGCTTTTTTTAACTCCCTAAGCCGTCAGGTATTCTCAGTAGCTCGTCACTGGATGCTGGTCACGGTGCAAGCACTTGTTTGCTGTGACAGCGGCTTATTTCAATCTAGAACATCTACTACTGAGATGTTAACTTGAAATACTGCCGCAGCTCCCAGGCACTGGCTGGTGTCAGAAGCGGGGTACGAATCCCTGGGGCGTCTCATTCTTTATCAATATTTCAATGTGCTGGGCACCTCGGGCTTCTCCGGGAACGGCACAAACCAGTTTCAGTCCCACAAACAACTTTAGAGCATGTTCTATTCAGGAGTTTGCGTTTTTTTGGAGATTTCCTTTGTATTAATAACTGATCACTCCTAGGGAACACCCTTCCCCCCTAAGCCTGATGTTTCTTCTGTAGGGACCAATTAACTAAGACACTGTTTTCTTCAAAGAGCCAGTAATTTTAATTACTAGTAAAATTATTTGCAAGCAGTTGACCTTATAAATAGCTTTCTAAACTATACAAGTTTTGCCTTGAAAAGCTTTCTCATATTTCTTTTTCAGTTGTTTCTGCCTGCCCCCACCTGACCCGTCCCAGGCAGGGCTGAGCCATGTCCCCAGGAGCTCGGGTGCGAGGGGGAGCAGAGGTGTTGGTGCAACGAGCTCTGCTGCCCTGGCTCTGTTTCCCCGGCTCTAATGCAGGTGAGCGTCTGGTTCTCAGGTGTGGCTGCTGCATTAATGAAGAGTCCTAAAAAAATCCTATTGAAATGGAAACTCGATGCTGGAACTGATTTTTCATGTCCAGCAATTGATCTTCCGTGCGCTGTGTCCCGCACACTGGCCAGGGCAAAAACCAGGGAATGGGATCTAATCCCTGCCCCCCCATCCCTTCTTCACTTTATTCCCTACCTGTGCGTGGTGGCTCTGCCCATAACATCTGGTCAATTAGCCAGGAAGGGAATTCTCATCAGCGTCCCAGACTCCCTTTCTCCCGCCTGCTCCGCGCGTCTCTCCTCACAGCGTGCCCCTTTCGGTGTCGCTTTTATTTCCAGAGAGAAGACGGCCCCTTTCCCAGCTGCGGAGGAACCTGGATGCTGTCCCGTTGGGGTTTGCAGCGCGGCTGTTGGACGTTACGGTGGAAGGGAACAGAGTGACTGAGCTTGGGGTGTTGGTAGCGCCGTGTTCGACCCGGTGGCGTGAGCAGTGCGGTCTCAACTGTGTTAGCAACCACCTGTGAGTTACCCCAGTGGGCAGAACACTGATTTCAGTGTGGTTTACATCCCTTTGCTGCCTCCAGGAACCAAAAATGGGAAATGATCAAGGAGGGTGTTTCTAACCTGAACAATTTCTGGCTGTTGCCCCTTTGTCATGCCGCGGTGCCCGCCCCCGGCTCAGCTGCTGCAGGGCTAGTGCAGCCCCTGGGCAGGGCTACCTCCTGTCTCCTGGGCTAGTCCTGTGTCAAGCCATAAGGGCCACAAATTCTATGGCCAAGATGAGAAATATTCCTGCCAGACAAGGCCTTTGCAAAATAACAAAGCTAATAATTGGTTTGAAGAGTTACTGTGATGACTGACGGTCCCCTTTGATCCCTGGGAAAGACAGAAGCTTCCTCCTGCTGGTTTTTGTTAAAGGGCTTGGTGGTTTGGGGTGGCACTGCCCGTGTCGTGACACTGACAATGGCTAAAGCTCGGCAGAGCTGGGGTGGGGAGTTCTCTCTGGGGTTTCCCGGAGGCGTGATGAGCAAATACCCACAGAGCAACACACAGCAACTGTGAACACGGGGTCTGCGCAGCCCATCAGACGGTCCTGTCTTTGAATCCAGTTAAGGAATAATATTACAGCAGGGTCGCTTGCAGCTAAATTTTGCTAATTTGAAAAAAGACCCCAGAAAATAACAGCATGATTAACTCTGTAATTGCTTCTAGAAGAAGCCCTATCTCCTTTTATTTTTCTTTTTTAATTCCCAGTGATCAGTAGCTGTTGCAAAGGCGGCTCAGGGCACTCCTCTGGCTCAGCCCCTGCGCGATGCCGCTCTGCTGCAGTTTTGTTGTGCACAGTGCAACTTTGCACTGTGTTAAGATTGTCCTATTTGTGACACAATTCTGCATATTTTAAGTGTGTTTTGGATGTACTTGTGTTGCCTTTTGTAAGCAAATGTCTGAGGGAAAGCTTACACTCCTTGGGAAAAATGATCGCACAAACCAAGACAAGGAAGGGGATAAGAAAACACAAGTGTCTGGAAGAGCACAACTACGACGGGCACCCAAACATCTCTTTATTCTCGGCGAGCAGGAAAGCATCCAAAGATCAGGGCTCTGAAGAGCTGCAGCCATGGGCTGTCCCGGGGCGCTGTGCGAGCCCGTGGTGCAGAAAGGGAGACACAGGACGTGTCTGGGGCTGCAGAGAACTTGGAAAAGAAGCCTGAGCTGGTTCAGAAGCCGGGAGCAGAATCACCTCCATGGTGGTGAGGAGGTATAGGCTGCTCCTCTTCTCCATGGGACCAGGGCTGGCGGCTCCTTGGCTGGGAGGGCTGGTACCCACGCCTCAGTGCAGCCCAAGGTAAGAGCAGCTCATCTTGGGGCTCTGAAACTGTGACAGACGCATTTTTTATTTTCATCTCTTTGGATTATTAATGCTGGAGCTGGACACGCAGCACTCCTCATGGACATTCACTTTGTTAGAGAACAGACACACCCCACCAAACCCCCAGCCCTCGAGCAGGTCACAGGGAAGACGCTGGAGCAGAACGTGTGACGGGGACATTCACCACCAACACCCAAGGCTGCTCAGGGCAGGGACCCTCGGTGGTGCAGGGTGCTGGCCCGATGGGGTGGGAGGTGTCACCGTGGGGCTGGTGGCGTCCCCGCGGGCGGAGGGTCGGAGCCCTCAGCTGCTCTCCTCAAAGCTGCCGCCGCTGCTGCAGGAGTGGAACCTCATGGTGCTCATGGGGTCCGAGACGTAGCCTGGGGGTGCAGAGAGAGGTTGATGAGCAGCGCTTCTCCCCCCCTTCCCAGCACTGGCAACAAAACAACATGTGTATCGTTCCGGGACAAACAGGCACAGACCGTGCTGGCTCCTCACTGCTGCTGCAAATTGCTGTTCCACAGCATCTGCTGAGGAGACGTTTCAACAGGAGGCAAACAGCCCCTGTCGCTCATGAATGAGTTCACAATAATCGAGCACAAAGAAGCTTTGGTGACATAAACCCACAAATCTCAAAGTTTTAGTAACACAGTGGGAGTTTGACATGTAAAAAATATCTTTTTGCCCTTTAGCTAGAGCTTCAGAGAGCTAAAAATAAGCTTTCTGACAAGTGTTTTCAGAAGATTTTAATCCTCGACATCACAAAACAGAAAGCCCCTGCTCTTGTGGGCACCACGTTTCCAGTGGGCTGCTCAAGGCCAGAGAAACCGTCTCTCCCTTTACACGGTGTCACCCACCAGCTGCTCCCACGCTGCTTGTTTCACTGCGCTCATTAACAACCCAGCAGAGCCAACACAGAGTTCTTGGTAACTGGCTTTGTGCAGGGAGACTGGGATGCTCGGGAAACATGAGAGCAGAGAAACTAGAACATAGAAGCTTTCTGGGGCTCAGGGTGGGGTGGGGAAGGGTCACAAAATGTTGCCGAGGCTCCTGAACGCCAAGTTCCTGTTGCCAAACCCAGGAGATACACAGCTGCACAAGATTAAGGCTCTCGTGATTACGACAGTACTGATCATGGCATCCCTAAGACGCAGTCCATAAGCAGCCTTGGTTTATCCCCTAGTCGTGACCCACTGCGCTCTGCAATCCGGCAGCAAAGCTTTTCCTTGAGGGCCTCCTGCCCACACCCTGAGCGTGCTGGGCTGTCCGCTGTGGGTGCTCTCGCTGGCTGTGCCCTGGTCTCGGGGGGAAGGTGACACATGTCACCGTTGAGGCCAAAGCCGTGGCGTGTCCCTGCGCACGTGAGGACCGAGGGCCCGGGCCGGGGCCCGGTGCAGGAGCAGCCGGTGCTGTGAGGACCCTGCAGCCGGGTGGTTTCACGGCTTCCGAGGCGCTGCTGGACTCGCCCTTTGTGAAACTCCCCGCGCAGCAGGGCCTTCGCTCTCGCCGGAGAAGTCAGGGCTCTGTCTGTTTGCAGAATCTCTATTTTCAAATGCACTCAATGAAGAAAATTGTTCACTGTCGCAAAGGCTCTGGCAGGAATGGGAGCAGGGTGCTTTTGGGGCTTTTACTGAGAAAGGGAAACAGGGAACATATTTACTGTTTACAGACTGCAAGCGCAAATGAGACTAATGGAAAACATGAGGCAAAATGTAAATAGAAAGAAAAAAGATCAAAATGGACATGAATGGGTAGAGACAGCAGTGAAATTGTTTTACGTGGCATAAATAAAGAATGCAAATATTTGCAATCATTAGACCAAGCACTCTAACATGGAAGGGCTCAGGGCTCTCTGTCTCCTGGTGTGCCAGTACGCACGGCAGCCCTGGAGCGTTCTCCCGGCCCTGGAAGCCTGGGACGCAGTGACAGCCACGGCTGCAGAGTGCTACGGGGACCTCCAGAGCTTTGCAACAAGGGACAATGCTCTTCCTTGAGGTACACATCCTGGGGACGCTGCAGGACTCAGCTCCCAGCTGCACAAGCTGCTGGAATGAGGTAGGAGGCAAGGAGCAGCTTTTCCACCCTGTTGTGAGTAGCCAGGATCACCACCTCCTCTGTTCCACCCTGGCTTGTCCCCTTGTCACCTGAGTTACTGCAAGGCTCAGCGGGGCCAGCCCTCTGCTGGGATCGGTCTGGGCTGCACCACGGCCGGGGTCCTGACCAGCATGGTGGGGGTCTGCCTGGGGACACCCCCTTCCCGCTCCCGGGCTTTGGGGCTCTGCCCTGGAAACAGGTTCAAGGAACAGGTACCTTTGCAACCAGACCCTGAGGTGCTGTGAGGGGAGTCTGAAATCACTCCTTAACCTCGCAGCCTAAATGCAGCTGTGGAGTCTCTTCTCCCCCAGCCCTCATTCCCTTCCGTCCCTTTTTAATACAGACGTGAGAAGCCCTCCCCAGTCCTGCCTGGTCTTACTCTAGGAGCTCACTACACTTTTCTGTTTCGTTCGTGTTTTCATCCTCCTCAAACCTTGCCGATGCAAGCTGTGCCCCGAGGAGCCGTCCCTGCGGCTGTGCAGCCTGCACACCACCACTAACAGCAAGGGTTTGGGGCTTTTTTGGTTTCAAAGGCCACTACCTCACCACTTGTGTGACATCCGCACCCCTGTCAGCACGGTGCTCAGGAAATGGGTATGTGACCAGGTTTTCTCTGTTTCCCACCCAATGTGCTCAGTGCAGATGAGGGGAGGGAGAGGCACGCTGAGGGCAGTGGAAAATGGCAGAGGATGAGTTGATGAGCTTCTGGTATGTGCTCCAGGCAGAACAAACCACCGAATTCTCCTGGTAACACAACAGGTTGGAAAAAGACAGAAAAGAGGGAGCAGATGCCAGGGAGGAGGGAGAAGGCCCTGGGGCAGGGGACAGCAGCAGGCTCTGTGTGTGTCACACACGTCCTACCCTGAGGCACACACCGGGAGCAGCTCCCCACCGGCAGCAGGTCTGTCTGGGACGCAGCAGCCGAGCCCAGTGCGAATGAGGATCATCACGAGGGTGAAACTCAGAGTCTGGCCTTCAGATCCACACCAAAGGGAGAGATTTACCCGAGCTGTCTGAGTCCACTCTGCTTGATACCACCCAAACGCCAACGGCATTTTCATATGCTCTTTCTTTTAAGGTTTTATTTCTACATTATGCTGCTGGGCTAGACCCTGCTCTAAGCTGGTAACTATTCTGCGCTTGGGAAACCCTAAAGACACAGCCAGTGAGTTCCTGAGCTGTTTCAAAAGGGTGGGCAAGAAACAGGCTCCCGAGGAGCTGCCTGCAAAGCAAGCCCTGAGCAAAGGACGTTTGGCAAGAGAGGTTTACTGGGGATGACTGGAAACACAAGGGCTAGGAAATTCTAGAAAGCTGTTTGTGCACAAACTCACACTGGGATGTGGCAGGGCAGAAAGGCAGGGAGGCAGTCGGGACATCCCTGTGCTGGAGGGGAGCAGAGCAATGGGGTGCCCTCTGAGAGGAGTGCGAGGCGTGTTGTGTCATCCTGTGCTCCTTCGGTCCTCCAGAAACAGGGCTGTCTTGCCCACTTTTAGCAGAAGCAGCCCTGGAGGTATAATGCCCACCTTCTGCTTATTGACAGATCCACAGAGGAAAAGGACAGATCCTGCAGAGGGAAAGGGCCATCCCAGCACCAAAGCTGGACACGCACGCAGCCAGAGCAGCCGAGAGCTGCACAGGGTGAGCCCTCGCCAGCGCCAGCCGACCCAAACCAGCAGCCTCCTCTCCACCTTGGCTTTCCCATGGGACTTCTTGGTACCTCGGGAGGCTGCAGCTCTGCACTGGTTAAACACACTGAGATTTCTGCATGTACTCACCGTTTTTGTCGATTGGTGGGTACTGGAAGTTTCTCCTCATGTCATCCAAAGACAGACCCTGAGAAGGGTGTTGCCCAGTGCTGTGAGTTAGACAGAGGGTGTCAGGTTAGATACGACTGATAGAGTCACATCTCCAGACCATCAGAACTTTTTCTACAGAGTTGGCAGCAACATCAAATACATCAGCCTGACTCCCAGCCCAGCAACTGGCATTTGCAGTAAACAAAAAGCAAGGAAAAGTTCTGGAGCAAGGATGCGAATCACACGCATGCTCACATTTCATCCATTCCCAAAGTAACTCCCCCCAGACACACTGGTGTGGGCTCCTCACTTGTTGCCCGCTGCTACTTTAGAAGCAGTGGTAGGCATCAATCCAGCATCAGTGTAATGTATTTATGCATTGCTGCTAACAGATTCCAGCAAAGAAGTTTCTCTGGCAAGGAGGATCACTGAATTATCTTCCATCGCTCACCAAAACCACTGTCCTGCCAACAGGACGTTTACCCCTGATCCTAAGGAACTGTCACTGTCCTCTACCAGCTCCTCATGGATTACAGGCAGACAGAAACCAAGCGCACACAAAAACAACAAGACCAAACTGTTCTCATTTAGCCCTTAGTTAATTTATTAATTTAATGCCTGCCCATGTCTGATTCTTGACAGGGGGACTGAATAGGACCCTGCTGTATTTAAACACTCCAGGAAAAGACCACTTTGTGTTGTGCCTCTGACCTGCGTCTCCACGTCTGCTTGTGCAAACCCTGAGAAGCCTTTTAATTGAAAATACCACCAGCCACGGTACTTGGGCTTTGGCACTTCTCATGGTGCAGGCACAAGGCACAGTACAAAGAACTTTATAACAACTTGATTAGATGCTGTGGTTATTATTTGTCTCACAATATATTAAAAGGCAAAGGTCTGTCACCACAAGACTACCTAAACTTGTCAGAGTGGCCAGAGGCTTCTGGCTTCTATTGAGGAGTCACTAAGATCTCTGGTGATCTCTTTGTGCAGTTTTGATGCATAACAGGATCAGGTTTGTTGCATTCCACTAACTGTGAAGTAACATGACATCAGCTTCACCCACTCTTCAAGTATCTTCACTGGCAAAACTCATCAATCTAGCCTTTCAACCTCTAAAGTGTAAGGTCATGGAATGGAAAGGGTGACTCTTTTTGTCAAGTGTTATGCCTCTGGGTGAATCTTTCTGGGTGCTATTTATGGATCTGCATACTGTATGGGAGAGAATTTGATAAAAGGATCCACCTTTTAAGAACCGCTGGAGCTACAGAGGAGCCCATTTTGGTGGCTGAGGCTAACAAGCCCCAGCACTGCACTGGGAACACTGAGTTACAGGGCAAGATGGGCACTTGCAAGTGCCCCTTTTCTCTCGCCCGCACTAACCTAGATGTGTCACTTACTTATTCCTTTTATGCAAATCTATTAAACCCAACAGCAAAATCTGGTCCTTTACAGAAAATAGGAGTCTAGCTGGCATTGCCTTCATCCCGACCTCAGTGCCCTGCTCCAGCAGTGGACGACAAAACCAACCCAATTTATAGGATATCGCATTTGCCAGATGAATGTTTTGGGTCTGATCTGTATTTTCATAGATTTCAGTTAAAGATTTCAGTGCCTGTCTGCAGGTGTTTGCTTTCTGCCTCTTCATACGAGCCCTGAACAGGCAAAGGATTGATTGATTTTGCTTCTCTATTCCAGCTCCCCATTCAGCTGATTATATTCCTGACTCCACACATCCTGGACAAAAGGAGCGCATCGCCAGCGCAGGGCTTGCTCTGCTATTGCTGTTTCTCACTGCTAAGTGGTGCTAAAGGGTAAAGTTTAGACAAAGAGCACCTCTCTTCTGGCAGAGATTAAGAGAACCAGTTTCATTTTCCTGGTACTCTCATTCTCCATAGGACAGAGACAGGAGATGGCTAGATTTGCCCCCAAAACCAGGTCTCCCAAGTGGCAGGGTAGGCTGCCTCGGATATAAATTTAATGGTACAATAATATAGAGAACCCACATGTGACTTTGCCTTAAAAAATGTCAGGAGTTCTTCTTCTGTGATCATAAATTGAATGATGCACAATTTCTGGGATGGACTTTGTTGGGAACACCCCCAGAAGTGCTGACCCCCCCCAAATCTCTGTGAGGCTGAGCTCCTTTTCCTTGTCTTTAACGAAGAGGGACTTGCCCTTTGTATCTTCTGCCTCTGTACCTGCTGGGACAGCCCGTTTCTGTCTGTCTGTCCCTGCCCTTCTCAGCACAGACACCCTCCCCTGCCACCCTCCCTGGGGAGCCACCGAGGGCTTGCGATGGGCGCAGGGGATGGACCTGTCTGGTGGTGCTCTCTCCTGGTACTGCTCCATCCTCCGCCAGCAGCACAGCCCACTTCATTCCATTAATCACATCACAGATCAAGATGAAAAACCCCAAAAACTAAAAATCCAGACCCGAGAAACACAACATCAAAACCCAGCACCTCTTCAGTTACTTTGTGTTTCTGCCACAGCTGCTCTCTGGGGTCACGAGTCTCTCCCCACCTTTTATCTCCATCACAGGCTCTTGCGGGCAGGGAACCGGGTGTTCTTCCTGTCCACAAAACTCCCTCTCCTTAAAAAAACTCTACTGATACTAAGATTCGAACAGAGGTGAGGGCATGTTAGAAAATAGTTTTTCAGACAATTGGTCAGACACAAGGTATACACTCCATAAAGGGGATATATAGATACATATAAAAATCATAGAATTGTCCAGGTTGGAAGGAACCCTTCAGATCATGGAGTCCAACCACCAACCCAGCACTGCCCAAACCCCCACTGACCCATGTCCCTCTGGGGACAGCACGTCTGCCCGGCTTTGAAATCCCTCCAGGGCTCCCATCCCACCACTGCCCTGGGCAGCCTCTGCCAAGGCTTGACGACCCTTTCCGGGAAGAAATTGTTCTCAATATCCATCCTAAACCTCCCCTGGAGCAACTTGAGGCTGTTTCCTCTTGTCCCATGGCCTGTTCCTTGGGAGAAGAGACCGACCCCCCCTGGCTACACCCTCCTTTCAGGGAGTTGGAGAGAGCGAGAAGGTCTCCCCTCAGCCTCCTTTTCTCCAGGCTGAACCCCCCCAGCTCCCTCAGCCGCTCCTCACAAGACTGGTAACACCACTGCAACGATGTAACAGTCCGATTCGCAACATCATTGTAACAATGTAACACTCTGACTCGCAACAATGTTGCAACAATGTAACAGTCTGACTCGCACCATCACTGCAACAATGTAACAATCCGGCTTGCAACAACTCTGTAACAATGTAACAGGTGACTCACAACGACACTGCAACAATGTATCACTGCCTTGCAACAAACACTGTAACAATGTAACAGCGTGACTTGTAACAATGTATCAGGAAACAAACTTTCTCCTAAATAATAATCATAATGGCACTTCAGTGTGACCTTTCTTCCCGAATTCGCTTGTTTCAGAGATTTTCACCTGGGCGTTCCCAACCAGAAGGACGGGTCCGCCTCCTGGTTTTGGCTGGCTGGGTGTGTCTCACCAGGGACCTCCAGCCCCTGTCGAGGACCAGCACATCCTGCCCTCCTGCTGTGACACCACACACCAACACAACCTTCTCTATTTCCACAGAACACGTGGAGGTGACGCTGCCTCTGGTGTAACAAACCGGCCTGTCAAACACAAGAAAGCTCCTGCAGGAGTCAGCTCCCTGGAACAACATGATTTTGCAGAAGTGTCTCCAGGAGCAGTTCTGCGAGAGGTAAGTGGTGCCCACGCTGGGAGGGAGGCTCCTGAGGCTCCGTGCTCCAGTGCCACCCGGCACCTCCAGCCACCTCATTTGGTATGAACCACTGCCCACGGTCTGACCTGGCTTTTCCCTCTTGACACTGATGCCACACACCGGACTATGTTTTTCTTTTTGTAAATGTGTCCTTTAGCTTTCCCTCACTGAAATTTTTCAAAGTAAAAACACACTGCGACAGAAGCACTGGCCTTCCCAGACCTGCTGGCAGGCGGGGATGGTACATCCATCTAGTGACCACTCACCTCTGCCCCCTTGGGTGGCAGTCCTTGGTCTTTTGTTTCATGCGATAAAGCCCATGTGATGAGGCCGTGGTACTGTGTGTAGAACCCATACACAGCAGCACTCGGTTTTCTACTCTTTTTATGTTACTCATGGTGAAAATGAAAACGCTTAGCTGTTTTCTTGGCAACAGGAAGGCTTCTGCAGCCTTCAGGTAACACAAACCCCCCGTGCTGTGGTGGCTACAGGGAAGACAAGGCTGCAGAAGTGCTTTCCCTGCTGGCCCTGCCTCAGCCTCAGGGTCTGTTTCTGCCACTTTTCCCCACAGCCACGTCCCCTGGTTGGGCACAGTCCCTGCTGCAGCCTCGGGGGCTGCGCAGCCCCGGGCAGGACTGTTGAGTGCCTCCCTGTCCCTGCCATGGCTGGTACCTACCTCTGGGACCAGACAGCGTAAGCTCGTGCGTTCAAGGCGTATTCCAATTCAAACCGGCTTCGCAGCGCTGCAACGTGGCTGCGGCCAGGACCTCCTCGTGCAACCAGGCAATCTGAGGATGAGGAGGGAGACAGAGAACCGCTGCTGTTGCTGGAGGCGGGAGACATTAACTGCATTTAAAAAAAAAAAAAAAGGTGCAGTTATTACATATTTACAAGTCTTTCCTCAGCTCTTTCTCCTAAGTTGTGTCCCCCACATTTCTGTTGTAGTTTGGCTGTAAAAAGCAGTTCCTCCTGACTTTGATCAGCGGAGGAGAACTGGATGCTGCCTGCCAAATATAGCGGTCAATCCATCACTGCCTGGGGTGCTCAAGCTGGGGGGGGATGGCTTTCCAGAAGACATGCTCTAGCCCAGCCATGAGTTATGTGACTCACAAGCACTCGCTGTGCAGCTGGAGCTGTCACCGCCTCCAGGCAGGAGCCACCGGCTGGGACCTTCCCCATCTGTACGGGGAGGTGTCAGTGCTGCCCGATGGCAGCCGTCCTGTCCGAGAGCCCCAGGGCTGGAATTCAGGCTAGAGGGCCAGCACATCAATAGGTGTGCTTGCACCTACAGACCAGTCATACGACACAGGAGCCAGCAGCGGGGACCCAGACCTGCTGGCACAAGAGGGCCCTGCCACTCCTGCTTTCAGAGATGACTGAAAGGAGCAGAAATGATTTGCTGAGAGGAGAAGAGAGGAGAAAGGAAATGGAGGGAGGTGGAAAGAGAAAACTCTCTACCTTCTCTTACATGCATACATACACAAACACACAGAGAAAATGTAATTTCAGGAACTGCAACCCTGAATCATTTACTTTCTCTTTGACTCCTTGTCCTACACCAGGCTGAAGGCTGTGTCATCAGTCTGTGTCACAGACACAGGTCTAAGCAGGAACTGCCTTTGCATTTATCCTTCTCATGTGTTCTCTTTTTACCCTTCTCCCAGGGATCTTGGCCAATTTGTCTTGTCTTCTTTCTAAAGCATCGGCCTTGCATGGGATGGACAGAAGTAAAAGCTTCTGCCCAGGGGCACTGTGACGTGGGTCCCCACAGCCCTGGTCACGCTCTCTTCAGCCTCCCTCTCTGAGTCTCTGAGCTCCCGGCAGCTGCTCCTCACCCCAGCACCCCTACACACCACCACTGACAAGGGCCTTGGGACGGCGGCGTGGTGGCCACCAATGGCACCAGGCAGCCCCCACAGGCTCCAAAGCCACTGCTGTCCCTGGTTACGGCTGCTCCCCCAACCTGTGGTGCAGGCATGGACACCCCATGGTGGCAATAAGGTCCTTACCTCAATGTTGCACAGGCATTCTTCTAACTTGGTGACCACTTCTGAAAACTCTGGTCTCCCCTGTGGACACAATAGCGGAGCTGTGTTACAAATAGAAGGGGAGGGGGCTTATCTTCTGTGATTAAACTGGCTCATAGGTACGTGGTGATTCACAACTCCCCCCTTTCCCCTCTCTCCAGGTTTCATGGCATCGCTTTCAGTCTGCTTGGGAACCTGATGGGAGCTGCGAGTTCAGCACAAAGCTACGATACAGCGGTGTGTGTGTATGACAACTGTCAACTGCATTATTCTTCTCTTTTTCTGTAACAATTAGATGTAAGGTACTAATGACTAGGTCATAAGATTACTCCAATTAAAGCTTACAAATTAAAATAGCTAATGAAAAATGCTGCTTAAGAGGCACTGTCTAATTTTCTAGGCATCCGTTTGCCTTTGGAAACAATCACTGTCAAAAGTTTCTGGAAAACAGATGTTCAAGTGCCTGATAAATAGCAACAGCAACATGACATGTGGGAGATAGTTTTCAGTTGGGATGAACCCTGAATGAAATTAAAGACAAATAAAAGGATAAATTTCCAAAGCTGGAGGCAATGCGTAGACATCCAGCAAAATCCAGACAGGTATACGCCATTTCCTGCCTTTTTTTATTATTTAAACTGAGCAAACCTCTTGGAGAATTCTGACCTGTGAACACTCATTGAGCCCCAAAATTCACCACTTTCCCCTAACAAATAACTTCTCACAAGCAAATGTCTGTCTTTATGCATCTACAGCGCGATGCTGTAAACGGCATATTGATATGGTGATGCTCCTTATCTTTTAGCCATTTTGCTCATTCTGCTTGTTCTGGTGTCTCACCAGTAGCACTCAGTCCCTCCTCCCTAGAGGTTCCTTCAGGAGACACCCCCGTGCCAAGGAGTGCTGTACGTACAGGATAACTAACTGAAAGAACTGTTGTTCATCTCTGCACTGACTTCATGGCAGAACTGGAGATTGCTATCCACGGTGTCGCACAGCAAACCCTGTGAATGCTGGTGAGAGGGGGATAACACTGCTTTATTTTTCTCTGCCCTCCTGAAACTATTCCAATGCCCTCAGAAGTAACTCAAGCCCTTTGTTACCAAGAATGGTAGCAAAACACCTTTAATAAAGCCCAGTTTAATAAGTTTTTGCCACCATTTGTGCAAAGTTCAAGCCATCCACTGGCTTATTGAGCTATCAATTGCCTTATAATTCCACATGCAGCTCTAAAACATTAGCAGGATTAAGTGATGTGGCAATGATGCTGATGAGTAACAAAGTGCATTAGGATTCTAAAAAGATGGTTTCTTTTTATTGGGGCTAAATGAGCTGTGGAAATGCTAACAAGATACAGTGACTATATCCATTACATAGTGCTTGCCTAAGTCAACAATTTACTATGACATCTTATTAATAAACTTGAACAGAATGTGAGTTGCATGCTGATAATTATTAGCAGCTACTTTACAGCTACATGGAAAATAAACCAAACCCTCCCCTTCCACCCCCCCCATCGTGCCCTAACATTAGCTTACAAAGTGCAAAGGCAAGAGCACATTCAAGAATCCAGGAAACACTAATAACAATAAATAAACTAACAATGAAATGAACTAGCTACTCCCTGCACTGCAAATACATGTTACCCTCAAGTCCCACATCGATGTACTGCATACACGACCAGCAAGGAATACAGTGTGGGGGCAAAGCTCCCCACAGTCAATCAGGTGCCCCAAGTCCCACTGTCTTAGTGGAGCGCTTAATTGTGTGTTAGTTCCCCAAACCAGGCAAGAAACTCTCAGGTATCCAGGACAAGGACAGTTTAGGCACACAATGACCTGCTTTTCTAAGCCAGGCTGACTAGAGAAAGGACTCCAGGGCACAAATCCATGACTCTGTTTCCAGCAGGAAATTCAATGAAACAAGGCTCCTGTAACACCAGAAAATTACACAGGTTCCAAAAATCCGCTCCCATTCATCAGAAATGAAACTCCCACTTTGTTCAACGAAAACCTCCAATGCCAGAATAGCACCAGAAAACCAAGCGACCAAAGTTTCCAAACCCAGAGCCTCCCCCTGCAACGTGTTTCCTAAAGTAGTCAACCCACATTGTGGAACATTTTCTAAGCAAAGTGAATTTCCAGTCTCTGGAGTGTATTTCTTGACTTCTCAAACAAATCAGAGCCACGTCCAAGAACACCGGTGCAGTTGCTGCAGCAGGGTGAGCAAAGGTGGCTTTATAGAGCAGATGGGGGTCCCTTGTCCGGCTGACACACAGAGCATAGGAGGGACCAGCCCATCTCCATGGTCCTCTGTGAAGAACGCTTCACAGAGATGACATTCATCTGCCTGCTTTCTATTTTCCATCACCAAGGAACACCGAAAGCCCAGGAGTTACAAACAAACCCATCATTCTTATGCCCTACAAGTGTCAGAGCAGCAACACTGTCAGTAAGAGGGCCCCGACTCACCTCAGCCAGCACAGGAACCCCCACCCCCCAATATCCACATCTTCATGTGCAAATCACAGGTCCGTGCATAACCCGTCTGGTGGGGAGATGCAGCTGGGACACGGGGTCAGGAAAGTGCTGGTTCTCATCCCTACTTTGGAATACTTGGCACTCGGTATAAAGACAGAGGTATGAGACAAAGACTGGTCTGGGGAGGGTCACTGCTGTCCCTCTGCCATGGATGGTCTCGGGCACCATTAAATCCTGTGGTGGCCCTGAAGGCTGCAGGATAGCGGGGGTTTCGCAACTTTGCTTTAGTTAGTTCATGCTCCCTTTAGTGCAGAAATAACAGCAGACTGCAAAAGCCAACGTAAAACAATCTTTCTTTAACCACCATTTTATGATCTCAGAAGGGAACACTTGTATATTTTATTTTCTTTAACACTGCTGCTGTTGCATTAGTTGGGATAATGAGACGGACTTCTCCAATCATGAAACACCCGTCACAACTGCAGGGTGTGAGAAAGGTGCTGTAGCAACAACTTGCTGCAATAACTGCTCGTTAACTCAGCCTCCCATCCTGCAGACATTGCTGGGCTCCAAAAGGCAGTAATTACAGCAGAGGCCACACACATTTTTGAAATTGACAGTACAGTTCTGAAGCGGGGTTCATTAATTGTAACACATATCTGAGGGGTGTCATTATCAGCATTAATCAGAGTCCCACATGAAAATTCCCAAGGTCTCAGTGGGGAAAAAAATACTCATTTGCGTTCACTATTTTAAGCCTCTGAAGATTAAATTCCACATCATACAGGGGGAAAACTGAAATAATAGGAAGACCCATAAAGAGTTGAGATGCCTGGAATAGGGGAGGCCCATTTTAGGATTAGCAGTGATGCAGCTGATGAGAAGGAGCCACGGGTGAGTGGTGTGTAGACACAAGGAGCAATTCCAGGGAAAGGGAAGACACCGTGGGCTGAAGAAAAGGGGCTGGTGGTTTCCCTGCTCAGAGCTTGCTGCTCAGAGCTGTCACTGTCACATCTTGTAGCTTCTTGGGGTGGCTGCAGGGCTTTCTCTACTCAGATCCCAGGTAACACGTCACGCTTGTCACCTGCACGTCCCTCTCCCGCTGACGCGTGGGAACACTTGTTCCTGTGTGCTGGCCCTCCTCTCTGTGCAGCTGCCAAATGCCCTCCTCCAACGCTCCCCCTTCCATCTCGCAGATCCTGCCTGCAGCCAGCGCCCCGGGACGAGACCCCACCTGAGCTCTCAGGGTCACCACGGTCAGGCACGGTCCGTGCCTGGCCAAAGGCTGCTGGGAAGCAAGGCAAAACACGACAGCCCATATTGGAGCCCAAGGGTTGTTTTCTCAGCTTTTTTAAAGACAACAAATAGCATTAGATGCTAGAAAATTGTCCGGAGCCTGTAGTGTCCCAGCAGTGGGTGTTTATCATCCTTCCCACAATATTTCCCACACAAGAAGGATGAAGAGTCCCAAGGCTGAAGCCCCAAGGAGCAGAAACACTTCGGTCCCCACCCCCCAAGACTGTAAGAACTCTCTGTCCTTTCAATCCTGAGTTGCAGGGTTTATTTCCCGCAGAGGGAAATGAAGGCTGTGTGGTGGGTGACACGTGCAGAGACATTTAACAAGGGAGAGAACACCAGATCTTCCTCAGGTCTCACTAATGAGACAGGAGTGGTGACGAACTCAGGAGAATAAATCCTAGCACTGAATCGGGTAGAGAGTGAGGACTAGTTCTGAAAATAC
This sequence comes from Calidris pygmaea, assembly GCA_003697955.1. Lineage (NCBI taxonomy): Eukaryota > Metazoa > Chordata > Aves > Charadriiformes > Scolopacidae > Calidris > Calidris pygmaea. The sequence continues at coordinate 318,487 of QJSC01011266.1, forward strand.
AGCACAATACTTCAGACAAAGCCAGGAATGCAAAGTCCAGAGCAAAAACCTAACTACAGTAGAAACGTCAAGGATTTGGGAAGCACATGAAAACGTCCACGAGGAGACCTGTTCTAATTCCTGTGATTCCGCTTCTGTGGCCCAGGTGTCTGCAAAGAATGGTACGATTTCAGCACAAATGAATGCTCTTCCCTGTCAGAGTCCCCAAGTTTACACTCGAGTGTTCCATTTAGCCGGCTGTTAACTGGAAGTAAAAGGAAGAAACTGGTATTGCAGGCAAGCTGAAGAGGACTGCTAACACTGGAGAAGATGGAGCAAAACTAGAGCAAGAGGAAATACAATGCCACCTCAGGAAAATTAATTGAAGTTGAAAACATTATTTTTCAGACACACAAATAGTCTCTGGTACCAAACCAGGAAATACGTGACAAATTTTGGACAATGTGAAGAGCAAAACATACCAACACTATAAAAAAGGTGCCAAGTTACCCCTGGTACAGCCAGTATCTTCAGCCCTACAGAAACTGGAAATGTATCACCTGGCAGTGACGGCAGCTCTCACATCAGTGCACACACAAGACACGCAGGATCTGCCAGACTTTAGAAACAATCAGCCTTATCAGGACAAGAATGCACTCAAGGAAGCTGAAATGCCACTGGAAGAAAGTGAAGAGGCTTTGTTACCAGAACTGGGAGATGGTAGTTTTGAGGCAGAAAATGAGGTGCCTTTAATTCTTTGCAGAATAAATTAAGCTGAAAGCTCCAGTACAGAAGTGATAGGTACACACCATCTGCGGAACATGTTGATGCTTCTTCACCTTCGGAGGCAAAGGAGAGTGCCTCCGAAAGGAAAGTGCCTCATGATGGGAAAAGCCCATCATGACAGTGCTCTTTTTCTTTCTTCAAAACTACAGACAAACTGGGCTAGCTTTCCTGAAAGTTATTACTGTCATTGTGGTGGGATATTTCAACAAGTCCAAAACCATAAAATAGTTTTTGGTTAAAGTATTGGAAAAAACTAAAGGTAATTCAGTTAAAGTAATGTTACTGGATTAATGGAGTAGTGGTTTTGGTAATGGGGAGAATCAGACAGGAACCACATCTGGTGGTGTCAGAGCCAAACAGAACAACATAGAATGGGAACGAGAGGGAGAAAACCCAGGAGAAGTTTGCTGATCGAGTGATGTTTATGACCTGGAACACACAGCATGAATTTAATTTAGTGTAAAGGTTTACATTTACAGCTCTCAAAACCACGTCTGCTCTCTGTAACGTACAAGTTGCAGTACTTAAGACAGTTCTGTGCTTGGCATATTACTATTCACTTGATGGAAAGTACAAAATCTTTTTTTATACCCACATCTATTAAACTGTCTTAAATTCCCATCACTCACTGGGTTTTCTGGTCTTCTTTCCCTCATAAAGCACAGGTAAACTCCCTCATAAAACGCCCACTCGAACCACGACACGCTCAAACAGGTACACGCTCAGACCTACCCCGGGCTGTTCCCAGAGCAGGGGCAGCAGCCATGTGCCAGAAGCACCAGGGCACCAGGGTGTCTTCTACACACCTCCTGTGCTTGTCTCCCACTAGCGTGTCAGGGAACAGCCTCAGGGCGTGGTACAAAAGTGGTCAGAAGTTTATACACTTCCAGGGTAACTTAGCTCCTCTTCGTGACGGTATGGCTGGTTTTTTTTTCTCATGGAAAAAAATCGAGAATTTGTAGAATACACCTACAAAAGCCTGAGAGCAGGAAATATTTTTCTACTCACTCAATAATAACTCAAGTCATAATCAAAGTGTCATAATCACTTAAAGTTGGAGGCAGAAATGTTAATTTACTTTCCTCCTCAACTCACCACCTCCTCTGTGTTTCTTGCCATACACCCCTGTCTGTCTCAGGGCTTTCCACAACAGCATGTGCTTCGGGGACCGGAGTTTCGGGGGGTGGAGTGACCCAGAGCGGTGCTTGGCCAGAGCAGAGAGCCCGTTCTGGGGGTGCGGGGGGGACACTCACCTCGGGACAGGCGTTCCAGCCCCTCATCAGCAGGGCAGAGATGGGCTTGGGGATGGAGTAGCCGATGGGTGGGCGCACGTGGTGGTAGGCCATGTCTGCCGCCGCCGCCGCTGCGAGAGAACAGCCCACAACACCCGTTAGACACACTGAAATACACCCGGCAGGGACAGAAAGGTACAGCCATCAGACCTGTGCTTAAAAGGGGGTTCCCACCCTGTGCTGGGTGTAAAGGCAGCTAAGGCTGAGTGGAAACACACTGCTGTTAAGACACAGCATGAGTGAAGACAACCTAATTTAGCTTAAACCCCAAAAACCAAACAACAAAAGAGTCCTTTGGGGGAAAAAATGAGTTAACCTTCAAGTCACTTTAAAAAAAAATGTATTATCCTCATTATTAAGCCAGGGTGACAGGTTACTCCAGTTGCAGATAAATTGGTAACATTCTCTTACAATAACCCACGGCCAGTTCTGTTACAGTCTAAGACAAAAATTAGGTCTAGTGTTCCTTTAATAAAAAAAGCCGTTTGATAAGTGCAACCCACTAGTGACTGAGACAAAACTGCCAGAGTGGTTTCCTAATTGGGTTTACATGTTCAATGAATCCAAATACACGGTTAATCCCTCTCATTCCTTTTGAGTAAAGTTTTTCCAAGTCAAAACAAATGCATTTTGAACTCCTACCGAAAGCTGAGTAAAATCCTTTGTTTGCCTGACACTTTAAAATGACGTGATCAGAGCATGTGGGATACACAGGGAACTGTAAGATTGCAACCAGGAGATTGTAATAAGAATGGTCTAGTTTTCTTAACCGTATTGCATTCTCATCACAGTATTCATCATAAGAATATATTAACTTCAGCCACTGTCTGTCCTCATTGCAGCTTTTGTCTGTGTAAGGATGTTTCAGAATGTTGGTATCAGATAAATCCTGTGATACCGTGACTGTATGGAGACAGGGGGACAAACACAGTTTGCCCAGTTGTGACTCCAGTCCAGCCAGGCTCTGCAGCCCTGACTCAGACACTGCCAGGTTCATCTTTCACCTAGAGACGCTATGAAAAGAGGGCAAATGCAAATCAGATTAAGATAGAATTGGAAAGTGCTCCATTTTTTTCTGCCAAAGGTAATGCAAGTGATATATTAGCTATTGGCAAAAATCTCATCTTACCAAAGTTAATAGGGTTTGTTCCACCAATGTGACAGTGTCGGGCTTAGAGACAGAAAGGGAAAGGCACACAGTGTGCCTCTCTATAGTTCTGTTCTGTAGTTCTGTAACACCTCACAAAGTTTGTTTGTGTCACTGTCAGTAGGCCTTTTCTTCAGCTAAAAAACTGTACCTGTTAAGAAGTATTTTAGACAGGCTGAAGGATAAGAATCCATTCTCAATCCAATGAGCAAAATGAAAAAGAATTTGGGTGGTCCCCAAAACCCTGAGCTTGGCGAAGCTTTCCAGCTCTGTGATGTGACATCCTCGAACCTCCCAGTATTTTCTGCATTGACTGGTTGGTCAGATCCTGCCTCTCTTCTGGGTCAGAGCAACTGTAAACCACTAGAGGAATCAATGACAACCTACCTGCAAAAATGTTATTTCTTCTTGTTTATGGATCAGGGAACAACCGTAGCAACTGCAGAATGTTAATTGAAGGTTGTTTGATTTAATGATGAAGTGAATTAATTGGAGAACACACCTGGTTTAATAGGTGCTCTATTTGATAAATTAAGTAGTGACTTTGATTCAATACCTATAAAAATGTTTAGTTCTATTCATCAAACAGAAATCTGGTGACCGGGTGCCTCATTGAGTGCAGAGCACACCCTTGTGCCATCGGATACTGCACTGGATACAGCAGAGAACGGCGAATTGCTTTTAATGGGGTGACTACTTTTATTTCAATGGATGACACCTGGTTTTCATTATAATCATATTTTATAGTAATATTTTCTTTTCAACACATAATTATTTGAATGAACTTCACCAGAATTGCTTCCTGGACCTCTAAGCGTGCACAAAGATAGCCATAAACCGGAAAAAACATCAGCCATTCATAATTAGAGTTCTGCAGATAATATAAACAGTTTTCATAAAGAAAACCCTTCACCTTGAAATACGTACTTTGAGAAGAATATGAGACTTGCATTTCACTGAATAGTCGTTGTCCGAACAGATATCTTAGATGTGGAACTTTTACATAGGTTATAAAACGCACAACACCCTCAAAGCTGCTTTTCACAGAATATAAATATGAGTCAGAAGTGCACATTCAGTGTCTTTTTTTGTGCACAAATATATCTTTCACAAGCAGAACAGTCTGAGGTACTGCAGAGACCAGGAACTAGCTGTAAACCAGGATGGTTGTATCTGAAAAATCACCTGCTTTGTGACCTCATACCAAGTGCCAGTTTCCTGATCTGTGGAAGGGGGAAATTACACTCACTTGGGCCACTGAGAGGTCCCAAATCAGGTGCTGGTGGGCTCACCTGAGGGGGAACAGACCCGGATCAAACCTGAGCATTTTGGAAAACCATCCCCACCTCTGTGGGCACCAACATGGTCTTTGGGAAATGTGTTTTATAATAGGATTCAACCAAACTGTTGGTGATCTGGAGCTAAGGAAGGGCTCATCACTAAGGTGGAGGACAAGGAAAGAGCCCTTCCCGAGGCAGTGTGTCTTAGCAAAGAAAGAAGGGGCAGAAAATGCTTCTCGTTGAAGCTACAGAAGAAAAAAAGCCAACCAGTCTGTGGACATCAGGAGAAAGGTACCTTATCATTCAGCTGATGTAATAGCTTTGGGAAAACAAAAAAAAAGGAGAAGTGGGGAGAGAAACAGTATTCCTATATCTTTATTTGTGCCTTTTACTTTATTTGTGATGCTCCCAGTGAGCTTTAACACCTCCTGAGTCTTCTAGTCCTATCTAGACCATAATTCGAACTGCGTAAAATGGTTAATTCAGAATTAATGGAGGTTACCGTTAGAAATGGCAGCCTGGCAGAAGGCTTTGATAATGCGGATGCTGGTGCACTAGAACTGCACCCCGAGATGCAGTGTTTGATCTTCAGCTAAATGGCCAGGAAACAAGGATCAGCACAAAAAGAACACAAACACCAAATTGATTCAGAACTGAATCTCAGGTTCACGCCTAAAGGTGTTTTATTTCTGGAACCTGAAGTGGAATTGAGTCAGGTATTTGGCTTCTGCCCCGGGAACGCTGGTTTGCTGTGCTACCCCACGAGGGTCCACAGGTGCTCTCTTACCCTGCATGAGAATAGGCTGAAGGAGATGTCTCAGCTTCACAATCCCAACACCACGTGAGAGGCTACAGGCCTACAATTCGAGTGACTTGTTCATATTCCTAGAACTGCATAAGGAATGTTGACTTACGTAGCTCTGTGGCGAGTAATATATGCAGTTATTGTGGGATAATCCTGTGCTTTTCACTGAATGCATAATCTTAGCACTTAACAGCAAACGGCAGTAAAATATTGGTTAATAGTACACAGTGTGTCTACTTCTCTAGTTCAGAGGAATTGAAATATCAATTCATGGAGCATCTTACCTGGCTTCAGGTGAGCAAATGGAATTTCGCCTGTTAAGAGCTCCCAGAGGCACAGAGCGTAGCTGAAAACATCGGCTTTTATGGTGTACCTGGTGCACTGGGTGAACACCTCCGGGGCCATCCAGCGCAGGTTCTGTGCATCAGGAAACACCAATACGTTAATACAGTGTTTACTTCCTCACATAAGCACCTTGTTTTCCTTTCTTTTCTTGGTTCCTTGCCTCCATTGCCCCATAAAGTAGCTGATAAATTTGCCAGGAAAAAATTCCCCCTCCCTGGCAAAATCCATACAGCGCATCCCGGCCCCTGGTAGGTACCAGCGCCAGAAGAGCAGCTGTCTGAGCCCCTGTGGCCAGACCGAGCAGGCTTCAGCCACGGGAGCGGTGCTGGAAGAAGAGCAGAACACCCAGCTCTGTGTCTGGAGCCCACACCACGAGGTCTGAGCCTGCCCAGTAACCCCAGTTAACTACTGCTTCAGATTCGCTGCCCCTCACTAACTTAGTCTATGTTCTCTGCAAGGCAACCCTTCTCAGGGAGATGTCACCAGACCCCGGCTGGACCCAGGGCTCCCTGCTCTCACAGGCGGTGCATATTCCAATTGGTTTAAAAGGTGATTGCCAAGCCCTGGTTTCAGCTGCACCCATCCGTTCCACAGTCACTCGTTCCGAGGGTGCAACCTTTCACAGCCAGGGAGTGACACACGGGGTGCATCTGACTAAAACTGAAGGAGAAACAACACTGTCTTGTAAGGCTGACTCTGTGAGCAGCAGCCTTGTAAAGGAGAGAAGAACTCTGAAAGTGAAGCAGTGCCAGATGACTAATTCCCTATTAGAAACAGGAACCACCTGCCAGCAAGATGGGGATGTGAGTGGGGAAGGGTGGATTGAAAAAAAATCACACTATACTAAGGAGTTTGTGGGCACTACAGCTCCAAAGACCACTTTATAAGGCATCATTTTCTGTTCTGGATACATATTCACTCATCTCTGCTATTAAAAAGGCTTAAAGGAAAAAAAAAACCAAACCACAAACAAACATAAAGAGAGATAAAATACTGTACTGGTTCATCTTTTCCAAAAAAAATATTTCTGGTGTCATTTTCTCCTCAATGGAGTCTGCCTGTATGTTTTGTACTAATTATGTGGAACAAAACTGGAGACAAACCCCAGGTTGTTTTGTCATATTGTCTTCATCCAGGGACTGCAAAAATCTAGATTCTGAAACACACAGAACAGAAAAAAATAAATTACTGTCAAGCCAATACAGATACCTACCTTATTACCAAGACTTTTGTATAAAGTTTTTTTTTGTTTTTTTTTTTAAATAATTCTGGGGGTTTGAGAGTCCAGGAGAATTGTGACAGCTGTTTTCCAGCAAGGATGTGTTTTCCAGAAGAATGGGCTTCCTTCTCAGATGAGCAGTGGGCTGCTCTGCAGTACCTCCCAACTCAGGTGAGACAAATCCAGGGGCATTCTCATCCCTAAAGCCCTTTGTGTCCTCTCATCACAACAAAATAAGGAGCAACCTTCTCAGCGCTTCCTCAGTCAGCACGAGTTCAGTTTTAGAGAATTTGAGATTACTTTACAAATGTTTGGTAAACACTTCTTACCTCCAAAATCAGCAACAACTGCATGGCCATCCTCATACAGGAGAATATTGTGACTGGGGAAGAAAATAATTATACGTGATTGGTTAACAGTGTCTTAAATATGGAGAAAATTTTACAGTTTTTTGTTCATAGCTAAAATCTGGAGGAGTTCAAATCACCTGCTTAAGTAGATAAATGTCTATAGATAACCCACTTTTAGCTACAGCTCATATTTATTGTCATAAAGCACAGATTAACTCTGAGAAGGAAAACCCAACAGCTCCACAAATGAAAATGTCAGTTTCTAGTCAATAGTAGAGCAAAACAATTCCTGTAATTAGTTACAGATCAAGTATAATGGCTTTATTCAATATGTGCACTCAATCACCATGATGAAGTGAAAAAGATGGTATTTGAATACAAATACAGGCCTTCACATAAAATTCCATGGACTGATTCTTTCCTCTTTTAAGGTGTGCATAAGTGTAAATTCATAGAGGTAATTCCTAATTTATGCTGATGTCTAGAAGGGAAGGGGCAGATCTATATGGATCTGGTGAATGGATCTATAGAATGGATCACCAGAAGCCATAAGAAATCCATCACGCTGGTGGAAAAAAATGAGGATGCAATGGTAAGTCCTATTCAATTTAATAACCACACTTAATAATGTAAATGTTACATTCATGAGACAAAGGTACTCAATTTCTTAAAATATCTGCCTTTGTTTCTGGAAAGAAGGCACATCATTCACCCTGTAGCTTGTCTCAGCATCCAGGGTGAGAGCTGCTTCCAGCTGGCACTGGTGGAGGTCAGTCAGCGGCCAGAGGTGGGATTTCAGCCCTGCCTTCCCTCCCTCTTCCATTCTGCAGCGTCTCTTCTGCTAAGGCCTCCCAGAGCCAGCGGGGTCCGGCTGACGGGCTCTGCTCTCACTCGGAGCTGAGCCCCAGGGAAAGCACTGGATTTCCAGCTGCTTCACAAGGCACGAGCACTTAGGGAGTTTTTACCATTTCACCTTGTTGTCCCTGAAATGCATATTCCTTGTCATTGTTTGATGGGCATAATGACAAGCCTAAAGTATTGTTCATTATCGGACAGCAAAAGAACCACATTTTGCATTTATCCTTAAAAATTACGCTTGCAAAATTTGCCGTGGAAGCTCCTGGTGGCATTTCCTTCCCCAGCCCCCTCTGACGGGATCGGCCTCCCCGGAGACTGGTGGCTGCAGCCACCAACGGCAGCAGGACACGATGTGGGGGGCGGCTGGTGCCCTGTGGGGAGCGGAGCCCCTGACCCCCCCCCCAGCGCCGTGGGGTGCAGCGTGGGAAACACCCGGCCTCAGGCGTGCTGCAGCCGGGGAGGCACACGGGCCCCTCTCCCACCCAGCTGCAGACAGCGAGAACGCCCAGGAAAACGTGATATTCATGTTGGACGTACACATTAGATTTTTATTTCAGTATAAACCCTTCCTCTTTGCCCCAGACAGCTTCTGGAGTTAGGAAGAAAGGAATAAACTCGGGAAAAATCCCGTTTGGTCAGCACCTGTATGGGGCAACCTCTGACAGGACACCTACAGATCAGAGAAATCGTTTATCAAAAGTAATTACTTGTACTGACACCTATCAAAGTGTTTTGATTTCTGTGGAATCTCTGAAACCATAGCAACTGCAGGTCTCAGGGAATTTACAGGACTGGATAACCAGAACTTCACCTTATGCTGTCAGCAGAGATATTTGGAGGCTTAAAGTTAAATCTACTGGATTTGTCCTAAAACTACTAGAACCAGCGAGGTGAATTATGAGATTTGTGTGGTGGTTTAAACCCACTTAATGAAGGTAATGTGAAGAAAATTCAGCTTTATTTACATATTATTTGTTCAAAGACTGTGAAGGATACAGAAAACGTCTGGGAGGAAATCTGTCTATGCATCTGTTCTATAAATTAGAGCATTTCAAAAAATAAACTTCCAAGTATGAACAAAACAACTACAAAAAGATTTCTACATAAGACTAAAAATATTTCTTATCCATTTTATAGAAGTGCCATCTTGTGAGCAGGTGGGCAGGAGAGCTGCAAACCACACTAAACCACAGCAAACCACACCACAGCAAACCACGGTATTTCTAACACTGAAACTGTGAAAAGGAAGATATTCAGATTAGATAGGAACCAAGTGGGAATTTATTACACATTTTCACCTTGATAGCTTCAAACAAGAGAAAAAAAGAGCATTACCCTTGGGAAACAATGAATTCTCATTTGGGGACACTTTATTCTTGGACTTGGACTGAACAGATGAAAGAGTGGATGATGCAGGTGAGAAAAGTATCTCACGCAGGGGTGTGTTTGGTACAGTGGTACCACCTCACCTACAACGAGCTCGGGAACTTCTCACATGGGCTTGGTGTTTAGAAATGCCTTCTCTTGACTTGGAAATTAATGTTTGAAACAATATGTGCTGATAGAAATTAAAATATTGAGGGTGAGTCTCTGTAAACTTTACTGCGTAAGCAGAATGGAAATAAGAAGAAATTCCCGCTGAGTAGGAACTTAGAGTGGGAAAACGCCATCGCTATGTATTTGGCATTTCCAGGGAGAGTTCAGTTCAATTAATGTATCAGGGGACTTGGAAGCAATCCCAGGATCAATGGTCTCTATCGGCACATACCTCGGCAGTTGGAGATGTCAGCGTGGGGAGCTGTGGCACTGTTCCAGCCCCTGCAGCGGGGAAGGGGACATGCGAGCTGGGCTCCAAGGTGGCTGGCATTTACAACGGGTACCCAACTTATGTTTTTGAGGAGGAGGGAAGAATTTCTTCCTCAGAGCAATATATAGAGCTTAAAACAAGGTCTCCTCTAAAGTCACCGCAATTATTGCACCTTGATTGAAACTTGTGAACCTCACTTCTACAGCATCACTTGGCAGTTGGGTGGCCATTACCTACAGAAAGGTACTCTGGATTTCTGAGGGCACCTTCTTCTGAGGGCATCTTCTTCCCCTCCAGGTGGCGGGACATTCCTATGAAGTCACCATGACCCAACGCACACTGGGCTCAAGCATGGGTTCCTCTGAACTCATGAACCCTCAGCCGTTGGTACCTGTTCCCTGCACCCTGTCTCCAAGGCTGTGGGGAGCAAGCTGTGGTGCTGGGAGAGGCAGGAGCACACGGGGCTGCCCTCTCTGCCCCTGCAGCCGCCCACCCATCCCCTGGCAGCCTCTGCCCTCTCCTTGTCTCTGTGAGACAACCTGCGGGCAGCCTGACAGCACGGCTGAGCCATCACCCAGGCTGAGGACTGGGACAACCTTCTGCCACCAGTGAGTGGCTGTGCTCTCTCCTTGGTCACACAGCCAGAGCTGCTGGGGGGATGTGTTCCCACACATGGGGGATGCATCAGACAAAACCTGGCTTCTAGCCCCCCAGAAGCACTGGAGTACCACTCCTGGCCACAGCCCTGGCATTTGATGTAAGCTGGGCAAAAAGGCAGTAAAGGACACAGAAAAGCGATGTCACCGTCCTGCCACTTTCTGCTTGTCTTCTGACTGACCCAGCCTCCTGCCAGCTCTCCCGGGTGCCTGATCTCTCTGGAGGCAGAGACCAGGCGAGAAGGATGGGGTCCCGAGTCTGGGTGACCACCTGAATGAAGAAGGAGTCTCAGGAGGGCAAGGGGACAGGCGGGGTTCGGTTCCGTCCATTTGGGCACCTGCAATCACTGCACCTCACTGCTGGAGACAGGCTGGTGGGACGAGGAGGCAGCGCCAACCCATCCCTCACGGTGCATTGAAGAGGCTGCCACAGCCCAGCCTGCTCCCTGCCTGCTCGCGTGTGTAGGCATGGGCTTCCCGGCGGTCAACGCACAGGGACAGAGCGGGGCACCTCGGACCTGCAGCAATAGATGTTCTGGTTTGAGCAAAGACATCCAGAGAGTCTGGCCGGGTCTGCAGCCAGCTCTGCCCACTGGGGAGCAGACTGCACAGTCCTGTGCCATTATTCCGGAGAGTTTCGTGTGCTGCTCACCAGTGAAACACAATTTGCTAAGCACTAATTTCCTGAAAAATTAAGAAAAGAAACACTAAAATGCACAAACATGATTGGCCAAAGTGGGAATTCTGGTTTCCATTTTACTGAGGGGAGTGCTTATTCCCAGGAATAATGGCATGAACTTCATGCCTTACTGAAAACAAACCAAACCCATCACTTCTCCGCCAGAAATTACTCCAGATGGGGTCTCCGGTCAGCCCTGCAAGGTTTGTGTGCGGGCTGGTCACTAGAGGGGGATGCAACGCACAGTTTGGAAGCATCTCACTTTATCTCTGAATTTTCTTCCATCATGGGTCTCTGTGATACGGATCAATTATACCCTTTGGCAGCACTTGTTTTAGCTTAAATGCACATGTTAATTCTGGAGAGATAATTCAAATTATATTTGCTTTGCCAAAAGTATAGAGAAAAAGAGCAAACAGTTACAAAGCATGGGAAGTGTTGGAGTAGATAATGCTCTCTTTTTGCCAACTCTGTTATCTTACACAGCACTACAAATTAAGGTAGATTTGTATGTTTGTTTTGCTTGTCAGTCTCTTCTGGAACTAAAACATTTGGCAATAATAAGCTTTATCTGTTAGACATCCCTTAAAAAAAATCTTATTTTACTTTTTATGTGCCCGATCCTTAATGGACCAAGAAAGGTACAAGAAGGGCAGGAAAAAAGGAGTGATCCCTTTTCCCCTCTCAGCCTTTTAATCCCCAGTGAATGGCACTGAGCATTAAATCAAATCAGTTTCTTTGACGTTCTTGGTTACATCTCTCGAAGACAGACACGTTCCCTGCTCATTTAGGAGACACCACTGCTTTTCTGAGCGCTGTGACACTGCAAATGCGGCTTAGTCAGTCTTGAAAACCTTAATCTTGAAAATCTCACTTCCTCCTAACACCAGTCCCCATTTCATGGCTTTTGACTGGGCTGTGGAACTTGAAATTAAAGCTGCTGGCAGCAGCCCTTCCTCTTCTGCGGTGCTTCTTTACGGAGGGATAGAGAAGCAAAGGATTGAAGCTCTGTCAATCAAAATGACCAAAATTGAATCTGGTCCAAAGTGTCTCCTCTACTGTGTTTTGTAAGGGGCTCAGTCTAATCTACTGGGGTTTTGCCATATGAAATGAAATATTCCGCCAGAGATAAGGTTTGAAGCCAGCTTTGTATACTATTACTAGGTTTCATACAGGCATTTCATTTTGAAGTCAGTCCAACTTTGAGGAGGGGTTTGGACTGGATGATCTTGGAGGTCCCTCCAGACTTCACTGTTCTCTGGTGTTTTTAACCGTAGCTTCCGCAGCCTCTCTTTGATCTCTCAGCACACATGCAGCTCTGTGCACCAAGCTGCGGAGGGACTTGCTAAGGGGACTCATTAATTACCCAAGCACTGAGTAAACACCTATACGCATATTTATCTGTATGTGGACTTTTGCTTCTGTGGCTCCATAAATGCCTTTTGAATGCATTTATTTCCTGCTCCTCTTCGTCTTCATATGATACTGAGTACAGAAAACCTCGTGTCATTTTACTACAATCAGACACATCTGACAGCACATAGTGGTCAGAACTGAAGTGTTCCCTCCCTGTATACAAATACTTTTTATCTACTTGTGCTCAGAGCTGGCTGTAGAAAGACTCTCCTTGTCATGCCAGTGTAGCAAGTATGAGCCCTTTTGCAGAAGGTAGCTAACCAACAACATACAACTCTACGTGACTTCCAATTGGAATTATGGTGGCTAAAAAGCAGGGCGAGCTGGTGACCTACACTGTCATCATGAGGACAAAAAGCGCAAAGCTTGACTAAAGAGAGAGAACACAGCAGGTCTGGAAGGCACCTACTTTACATTAAGAGGATAAAAGTCCTGTGACAACCCAAGAGAAGGTGAGGAGGTGGGTCCATAGGTGTTGGCAGTTCTAGGACACCTGCAGCTTTTGAAGTGAAGGTAAACTATGAAAAGATTGATAGATTATCTGTTCCTTATAGTCTTGAACACCTAGCAGGGCTCCAGCTGAAATCTCTGCACTTGTCAACCAAAGTTACAGCCCCCATTGCACACACCAGACTCTGAGAGGGTTGGCTCCAACAGCAGAGGACAGGGCTTGGTGGCTCACATACTGTCTCACTGAGCGATGACTGAAATACGTCTTTCTGGTTTTATTATCCACAGAGCGGGACGAACAAGAGGCTAAGGACAGTGTTTGAAAAATACCCCCGTATGAGAAAAATGATGGGCTTTCATTCCTGGCTGTGTAGAAACAGAGTATTTTGAGTCTAAGTTTGTTTTCCAGTCTTCAGAATTACTTCTTGTTCAACATGACACTCTCAATTGAAGGTTTTTCAGAAAAGAAGATGAGCTCTAAGATATGAGGGCTTGGGAAACCATAATTTGAGGTCAGTAAATTGCAAAAAATAAGGGTAATAGTTTTCAAGTAAGGATAGGTACTAGTTAAACTAAAGGTGATCTGATTCACTTTGCTCTATTTACAGCCTCTGACATCCTTTATTCTCAATCTCGTAGTGGATCATTGCAACATCAGAGTGAAATTATAAACGGTTGTATCCTGCAACGGGCATTGATTCCAGGGGATATTACTCTATACAAACTTCTGGTGTGAGCCATAGTGCTTATTGATTTCATCAGTGTCCAAATTACTTTTCTTGTAATATTGACTTTTTTTCTGCAAAAGCATATACATGTGAGAAGAACAGTCTTCACATTAAAGCATCTGCCTTTCAAAACAGCTGAAAACATCTCTGTGCTGCCCTTCTGAACCCTGGGCAGTGTTTCTGAATCCCGTGTTACCGGACAGTGTGTAGCAGAGAAAGGAGGATAAATAAACCATGAGCCAGTGCCCGTCCTTTGGCTTATGTCCAGGGGTGCCACTGAGCTCCCTGCAAACTGAGGTTCCCAACACCTCTCCTGACTGTGGTGCTTGTTCAGGTGCAGAAACACAGCAACAAAACCTAGATCCCTTGCTCTGATTCCTTGCTCTCTTCTGTTTACAGAAATACAAACCCCAGAAGATTGGCTCCCCATAGACATGAGTGTAATTTCTCAAGATGCTGAGCTACAGCCCGGGCTGAGAGAGGGTTTCCCAGCTGCACTCAGGGTGCGACAGGGATGTGGCTGAGCTGGGGACGCCGGGGCTGGATGGCTCAGGAAGGGCCATGGACCAAAGCTGGAAGACAGTGTTCTAATGGGTGGTCACATACCCCTTTTCACATAGGGAGACCCAGCAAAGGGAAGAGGAGTCTGTGGCTCACATGAAGATGCAGGTACCTCACTGCTGGAACTTTGTGTGTTTGTTTTTGTTTTAAGAGGAAACACTCTAAAGAAAAAACCTCCCAACAGGAAGGATGCCCCAGGTGGGACCCCCATCTGCTCTGTCCTGAAGCTGGGCCTCTCTCATCCTCGGGCAACGGAGGCTGAAGCAGGCTGGTTTGGTGCCACACGTGCCTTTCTGAACTCCTGGCTTTAAAACAAGGGTTGCAGCAGCAGAGGCAAGTGGGGCTCTGTCGGGCACCACCAGAAGAAGTAACCATGTGCTCGGTGAAGAGGGAGCGTGGTTATAGTCCAGGACGTACAGGGGAGCTAGCATTCATTTCTTGGCTCTCCAAAAGTCCTCAATAAAATTAATTTATTGTGACAGAACAGGAACAATGGATCAAAATTCATTATTATGCTAGAAGGATGTCTGGAGATGTAAGCTTTTCTTTCAAACTTTGAAAAAGCTTTCTGGATCTCAGTTTCCTGGGAGATACTTTGTAGTAAAGTACATAAGATGGAAAATGGAAGGCAAACTTGTGAAGAACAGACACCAGGAATTAACAAAAGTGATGCTTTGATTATTTTTCTTTGTTTCTTTCTATGTTTGATCAAGATGAAGCCCAGCCAGCAGCCAAGTGAAAAAGGAACTTGGTGTGTGTGTTCCAAGCAAAACACTACACTTCCCCCAATTTGGAAAGATCAACTCACGTATGTCAGGATTTTGTGCAGTCAGTAACAGCAGGGTAGTGATGCAGCACGAAGCAGCACAAATTAGCATTATTTAGAAGGTATCTGTGACACTCTAATCAGCAGGGAAAGACCTACCTGCATAAGAGGAGTTAAAATATCTTTAACTGAGGGGAGTCAGGAGAGCGAGAGCCACATTTTGGCTCACAGGTGGCCCTGGGCAGGACCCACTCTGCCAAGAAACGGGGTCCCTGGTACCCCCACGGTACCACCGCCCCAGTCTGTTATCCCAAAGGATCCACAGCTCAGGATCAGCTGCACTTTTCCAGGCAGCTCAGAAATATGCTGAAGAATGGTGAATATCACTTTTTCTAGGAAAAAATGAAAATCCTGAGTTTTTACACACTAATTCATTTGTTTTTCAAACCACTGTGATACTATCAGAGAATGGAAATACCCACTGCTGCAGGGAGAAGCCATCTGCCATGGGTGCTGACAACTGGAACAGCTGAGACGAGCTGGAATAGCATGTCCCCGCTTCCGTGCTGGATACCCAGCTGAAAGGGCCAGGCGCTGGCAATTACTGTCATGCTTGCCAGAGAAAAGAGGAGGTTCTGTACCTGGTACAGAAACTTGATGAGAGAGGAAACCTTCAAAAATACCTGGAAAAGTGAGCTACTGCCACGTTTACCGTCTTTCACAGCTCTATAAAAGTTGAATAGAAGCAAGCTTAGGGAAAGACAAGATACTTGCTATTTAAATGTTTGCTAGTGAAAGACTTTACTATATCCAAGATGCTATACAAGAATATGGATCATGGCCATGCGGGCCAAATATCTTTTGCCTATTGCAAAATGTCTTTTAGCAGGAAATGTGCATACAGAATCTATTGAAAATTGATTTACTAATTCAAGGAAGCTATTGCAATTGATTTCATTTTCAGAAAGAAAACACAAGAGGAAGCAGAAAAACACCAGTTGCGTGCAACAAATAAAAAGCAAGGCTTTTAGAAATGAGCATCACAAACACAGGTTTTCAAAAAAATGGGGACTGTGCAGAGAGTCACAAAATGCTTTAGTGAAGTGAAAAGCTACCAGTAACCCTGACAATGAAGGTTTTCATACACCAGTCACTGTGCTTTCATGGCACATGGCTTTGGAAGGGCTGAGCAAATTAGAACATAACAGCGTATGAATGTGGACACAACAATGCTTACATGGCATTTATCAAAATGTTGACTGATCCAAGTAAATTCAGGACAGTGAAAAGTATATGAAAAAAATAAATGAGAAAGTTGGCAATGGCTCACATGATGAAGTGAAAAGAAAAGTAATATTGATGGTCTCAACAAAAAAGCATAACTTGCCCATATTAGAGCTGTAGATATGAGCAGGAAAGTCAAGTGAGGAACACAAATTTCACAAGATAATAGTTTTTAGGACAGAAAAAAATTAAGCTCCCCCAATCAGGATTCCCACAAATCACTGTCTTCAAGATTTCTAGCTTCACCTAAACCCAAACCTTGGGATGATAAATTTTATCATAAAAGTGTAGTGGGTTCATATGATGTAGCCACGACTCTTTTAGTTTATATCCAATCTGATTTTAGCTCCCATGTATACTTTCCATCAAAATATGTAAGTGATTTGAATATGACGTGGAATTGTTTTGAGACCCCCACCAGACATCAAATGAAAATATTAATCAAATGCAAGGCTGAACTAGGGACACTCTTGGAGGCTGTGTCCTGGGCTGAATGGAGGCACCGAGTCGTACAAAACTATGAGCTCTTGATTCAGATTTGACCTCTGACAGCAGGGACGAAAATTGCCACCATTTCTCAATGTGAATAAAATGTGCTGAGCTCCAGCTCCAGTGCCAGTCTGCTCAAGGGCTGGATAGACCGTGAATAAACCCAGCTTGATGATACGCACAGTCAAGACCTGGGTGACAGTTTTTGTGGAATAGTTGAGAAATCATTAAAGAGACATTTCACCCATTCCACGCGTGGTACGCACAAGCCTTTTGACAAACCAATGCCAGAATGCCCATCTTGGTGTTGAGTGTATGGACATGAGTGAAAGCAGGAGGTACCCTCCAGAAGGGTTTGTCAGTCTGGTATCACCAGCGAACACTACAGTTTCTAATTTTTCTTTTTGAAAGTAAAAACATATAACCCAGAGAAATCAGGCTTGGAAGGCACAGCTCACAAATGCTATTAGTGCCTCAATGGCACCTGGAAATTCGAAAACCACAGACGAGAAAGGAACTCTTAGCCTCTGTTTTGAGAAATACAGCAAGAGAAACCTGATCTGATCTGAGCTGAGCTGACGGAAGGTTAATAATGAGTTCAGCAGAATCAGAAATTAATTGTCTCTTGTTAAGGCGAGACACAGTTTGAAATGGCGAGACCAAGCTTCATTCTCTTCATGAAGCATGGAAGGAAGAAGCCGAGAGGAGAGTCGGCGGTGTGTAATCATCCCAGCTCTCACAAAAGCAGGGAGTTCTGTGGCCTGAGGGATGGAAGGGCTTCTCCCTCGCGGGGCAGGAGACGGGCAGAGCACATTCACTGCTGTCCCCTTCCCAGAGAACAGGCCGTGAAAAGATCCTTCTGCCTTTCACACACGGTAGGTTTAATGAAAGGCAGCTGCTATTTTAAGATTTCAGAAGGGATTTTATAACAAAGAGGAGTTGCAGACACCATCCCCATTACCACCAGGCTTCTGTCCTGGCTTTCATCTCCCTCACTGAGCCAGCTCAGAAACTTTTACAGACAGTTAGAGCCATCAAATGAGGGTTACTCGCTTAAAGGCTTGGTTCAGCCATGTTCAGCTGTTATGCCTTAAATTAAATTGATACTAAAATGGTCTCTTTCTTATTAAAGTGCTATAATCATTGTGGCTACAATCCTTCACTGCAGTAGAAGCAATAATAAGCTGATACGTGTCACCATTGCTGATAGCTGTCAGAACTCCTTTTTCCAGAACTGGAAAAAGCAAAATAAAACTCCCAATTATTCTCCAAATGGAAAGATAACCCCTTTTCCAGGATAGAAACATGAAACATTCATTTTCCTCTCTGTCCTGTGAAGCCATATTGCAGATTTATTTAATGCATTATGTGCATTGAATTAGATTTCAGAACTCACAAAGAGGGTTACAAGCTATGTGAAAATTTAAGATAAAAAATGTAAGGCTCCTGTGAAGCCACTATCAAAACTTAACATGAGAGGGTCAGAATTTCACTCTTGGTCTTTCTCTTCAGTTGTCGTAAAGATTTTCATCTAGTAATTATGCCTGTGGGCTGCCTGGGACTCGTGCAGAAAACAGGACTCCTGCTCTCACGTGGCAAACTTTCAGAAGTTAAGCTACTCTCAGCACCACGCACCAACCACACTGGTGTCCTCACAGCAAATTATCTTTTGACCCTCACAAATACCGTCTGGTAAATGTTCTGTCAGGCAGTGACGCGCTTTGTGGCTCTCTAGAGAGATGCTGCTTGGGTTTTCTTTTGTGGAAAACATTATTTAAAATCCTTCAGTGCAGAACTAATTTCCTTACAGCCAGTAGTGACAAGGCAAAGAGGAACCACAAGATTTGGATCTTTGCTGTCCTGAAACAGTTCCAGGGACAGCAGCGCTCAGAGATGGGGCACTCAGCTTGTACCCCTGCAGCTGAATTGCAGGATATAGCTTGTATTAATATATTTAAATTAAGCCTCCATATAGTCAATATATGCAGATGAAAATAACCCATCAGCAATATCCTTCTAACGGTCATACATTTGTCACATTCATATAGAAACACCATATCTGCACATTTAAATAAAGTAATTGGGTGTGTAATTGGCAATATTTAACAGCAGCCGTTTGTATGTGCTTGTAGCAGCTTTAACACGAGCAGATGGATGCAACTCATACATTGGAATAGATGAATAAAGCACAGTGTGCTAAAATTCACAGTCAGGTATAAAGCAGAATTTGTGCCCATATTGCTAACCTAGGACACACAAATCCCAGAAGACTGGCTTGAAGTGATGTATTTTGTAAGGCTGCATTTTTCAGAATAAAATAAAGAAATGTGGAGTTTCTTTTGCATTAGTGATCTGATTTTCTTCTTCACTCTGCAATGATATTTTTTCTTTTGTAACCACAAATAGAGTTACTCTTTAATTTTAAAAATGTGGCTTCAAGAGCAGCTACTCATTTTTGAAAACACCTTTTTGAACCCAAAGTTCTTAGGAACTGAGAGAGAATTCAAGACATTATCATTATACACATGCTTGGCTCTCAAATGTGTCACTGTCGGCCACTGCCAGAGACAGGACACTGAGTCTGGTGGGCTTCAGCCTGACCCCTGTGACTGCTGTTGTATACATCCACACACCGTGTCCTTGTTATGCCTCAAATCCCAGGAAACCTCGCATTTATAAAGGACAAATACTGCACGTGGAGTCCCTCCCTTCACAGGGCTCCTTTGCAGAGCTGTCAGCGTACATACCACGTGGAGCAGGGAACCAGAACCCTTCCTGTGTGCAGGCTGTGCTGTTCTCCTGCAGATGCCAGCAGCAATGTCCAGAAAACTGCTGTGCCTCATTTTTTCAGAATTTCATACCAGACCCCTGAACTGGGCATTATCTCACAATCAGTTTAGTTCTTTGGTCAGCAAAAGGAAAAATTCAGCTCCTTTTTTCAAAAGAGTGAGTGTCTTTCACAAGGAATTTCTCACTGCAGCTATCAGTGTCACTACGAAATGAAAACTTACAGCAAGAGGCAGGAGAATGTTATTTATTAGATCACCATAACTCTATAGGACCGGCCACTTGAGATATAAACAAATGAACGTTTCTGTGATTTTTCTACAATCAAGTAGTTGAGCTGGTGGAAAACGAAGAGGTGTATGTCTAACACAGAAGAAAACCCTTTTTGTGACTCCATCCAACTTTTAAAGAATTCTTTCTGTAGCATCTCTCTTGTCTCAGTGTTTGTACGTATGAAGGAGCTATCTCCAAGCAAACCACTGTGGCTAAAAAGTGCAAAGCTAAAAGCTATAAAGCTACTCAGTACTAACTTCCTTTGCCTGCTTGCTCTTCTTTACATAACCCCACAGGTAATTCTGGTCAGTCCCCTCCCAAAGCAGACGCTGGTGCAGAATGGCTGGCCTGAGAGATTTCTGATGTAGATGTGACGCCAAAATATTCTGCTCAGTAGAGAAGATGTTTCCTTCTCTAAAAAGACTGAACATTGATGGGCCAGATGCAAGAAAATACCAGGCTTCAGCAGTTGCATCCTTCACTGACAACTACAGAGCAGCAAATGTGACTCATAGCAGTTTGTATAAAAACTCTGAGGTTTTTTTTCGATCTGGTTTCATTTCTAGAAGGAAGTCTGGGTAACTGATTCATGGAGAATCTCTCCTACTTAGTTGCCAACGGCACTGCCAGCTAGGATTTGCCTGCCACACCTGTGTGAGTGTCACTTTGGGCAGTCCTTCTAATCAGGATGCTGCTCCCCTCCCCATAACAAGCAGGGGCTCATCAAGGTTCCTCACCTTTCAGACAGGCACCTAAAAAAACTGGGAGGTGTTGCCTTCCCAGAGGCTTCTGCATTTTTGCATCCACTTTAGAGGGACTAGAGACTAGTTTAAATCAGATGCTTCATTCTTAGAGGGGCAAAAGTTGGTGAAATGAATCAATCAATATTTTGGAATCAAGAAATTATACTGGGGAAAGATACTAGAAGGCATAACTTGTAAACAGGCTAGCCCACAGGACTAGTGTGTGCAAACAGGCTGTAAATATTTTGTGAATGTCAAATAGCTGTCAGTGAAATTATTATAAGAATGAAGCTGGCCACTGTCTGTTAAGTCCTTCAACTAAAATGTATTAAAGCCTCCAGTGAATGTGAAAGCTCCAATTCCCCCTTCCAAGTGATGTGAGCAGACCTTCCTCCAGACTCCATCAGTGCTAATAAGGCACCGCACAGTCATGGGGGTCTGTGAGTGCAGGGGAGGCTGCAGAGCATCCCTGTGCAGGGGAGGCTGCAGAGAGTGGCTGCTGCTTTCAGACTTCATAGTCCCGGAATGTTTAGGATAAAGAAAGCAACTGACCTGTTCAAATCGCGATGTATGATTGGTTGTGTGAGGTTGTGGAGGTACTCCATGCCTTTGGCAACATCTACAGCAATGATTAATTTCGACTGCAGATCAAGAGTTCTATATTTTGAAAAAAAAATATAAAATTACTCAAAGTTAATAAACAGACAGGAATTATCTGTAAGTTATTTTTATCTGTGAATCGTGGAACCTTTAAAATTGTTTTTATCTTATATAATCTATGTAGTGTAAAATACACATATGTATATAATGTAAAATAATGACTAAATAACAATTTTGTGACTACTTATTAATTTCCCTTGTAAACCCAATAATCTGAATCAAAGCTAATTTTTTTCTAGCGTGTCCTGTTCTCTGTTGTTTTATACTGAAACGATTAAAATTTAGACCAGCAGAGGTGTACTAGTCTCCCAAATTCTGTACCACAAGCCCAGCAGTGAGGGAGTGGAATACCTCTTCTGTTCATGGAGCAGGGAGAAGAGTGACCCTCCAGAAATATACTGGGTGACAATGGCAAACTGGCTGGGGTCATCTAAGCAAGCTCCCACGAACTGGATAACACACGGGTGGTTCAGTCGGCAGAGAATGGAGACTTCACGGCAGAACATGTCCACATCAGATTTGGAGCAGTAGGTGTTGGCTCGGTACCTTAGAATTTACATGAGAGAAAACAAGAAGGCAAAAATATAATAACATGTGGGGGGTTTTAATACTTCAACCTAGGCCATTAACCAAACAAGATGGAAAAGTTTGATAAACTCACCGTTTGATTGCAACAATTTTATTTCTGCATCGTCCCTTATATACTTTTCCAAAAGACCCTAAATTGGTTTAAAATAAATAAGCACAAAGATGTTTATTATGAACATCAGGCATTTAAAATGCATGCATTCTTATTTCTGGTACCTGAGCCGATAATCTCATGGAACTCTATTTCAGAGAGCTGAAGATGGAAATGTGAGGGCAGACCAGCACGGAGGAGGAGCACATCTGCCTTTTCTGCAAGAGAAAACACTTCTATTTGTAAAGTGCAGGGTTAAGGACAGAATGTAAGGTTTTCACTTCAGAAGACCATTGCGCACGAACAGCTGATTTTCCTCCTGTGAATTGGGACTGGTAATCCCATTCCCTTCCCTTTCAGCAGCCACAGCAAACCCCAAAGACAGACAAACACTTGCAGCCCCACAGCTGCCTGGGGCACTCCTGGCTGTGAAATCTTGTCACCGATAAGCCCTATCCCAGGAGTGTGTGTTGCTGTAGCTCGTAACTGTCTCATAAAATCCTTTCTATGGAGAATTAGTTCCCTTTTTTTCTGTAGAGCCAGTGCTCATTACTGAAGCAAGGGTGTCATTCCAGATCTGACCCGGTCTTTAGTGACATGTGGAATCTGAATTTTGCAACTTAATTCAGTTAGGAAACATCTCTACCTTGTTGATCTTTTTAGTTTATTACTATGACATTTATCAGAATATTTCTAAACAGAACATTTTAGTCCTGCTATGTAAAGGGTGCAAGGATTTGATTATATCCAGAGCGAATATTTGAAGTGGAAAATTGAAAACACCACAAAAAATGAAATATTTGAAAGTAAAAATATCGATCTGAATATTTTATCTGTTTGTGTTTCAGATTAACACAAATTATTTTTGAATAGTATTTTTCTTGTAAAGAGAATCCAGTGGAATTCAATATGGTATTTGTTTGCATTCATGGATATGTGTGTATTTCATTAGTATTAATTCACAATCACATCCTTTTCTACAAAGAAAAAAAATATACTTTTTAAAGTAAATGAAAATAGTATAAATACAGGATTTATCATGCTGCTGATCAACAAAGCTAAATGTATAGTTTCATAAAATTATCCTAGGGAGATAGGTGCAGTTTATGCACACCATTACATTTCTGAACAATGGAGATTCCAGGAATAATGAATCTCACACAGTATGTTTAGGCTGACAAACACCTTGGGTAAAAAGACCATAAAAGTTCAAGTTCCCCCTTGCCATCGAAGGTACCTTTAGTCATGCTTTTGATCTTTCCTAGAGGGGATGGAACTGACACGTAGGAACCATCTGAAATAAAAGAACAGAATGAATTTTATGGAATTCAAGGATGGTATAAGCGTCTGTACTGATAAATTAATCAGGCAGGAGAAGTCAGTGGCTGGGAGAACCACTGTGGGTATCACATTCACTGTCTCTGGGCAGCCTCCTCTACACACCAAAAAATGTTCAATTTATCCAACTGCTCTCCTTAACGTCCTTCTTGGCACTTGCCATTTAGTTGCCAGTACAAAGGAGTATTTTTGTAGCAAAAAGGGTAATTACTTTTTCCCAGGGGGGAATTGGATATCCAAAGCTATTAAAAAATATGAAGGGGACTAAGTATAGAAAAATACTGAATGTCTGTAATCAAAGACACCTCAGAGGTAAACAACACATAGAGAATAGCTAAGTAAGGCACGAAGGATGTGAAAAGGTACGAGGTACCTGGTAAATGATTACCAGGGACTGATCTTCCTCTCACAGCTTTTGCCTTGTTTTTCCAGGGAGCAATACAAACTGACAACTGGATGTTAAGATAAAGGAAGAACTTTGATGTAAATAGAGGGTACCTGGAAAATGGGGATTCTCATGACACTAATTTTCTTTGTGCCAGGGAGAATTGTCCCACTGAGATCTGTGGGACATTCCCAGAAACTTCAGCAGTCTTTGGATCAGACC